>JASSUY010013751.1:0-11480 GCA_032466535.1 Forpus xanthops
AGGGATGCTGGGGAGGGACTCTTCATGAGGGACTGTAGTGAGAGGACAAGGGGTAACGGGCTCAAACTTAAACAGGGAAGTTTATATTGGATGTGAGGATGAAATTCTTAAGTGTAAGGGTGGTGAGGCACTGGAATGGGTTGCCCAGGGAAGTTGTTAATGCTCTATTGCTGGCAGTGTTCATGGCCGGGTTGGACTTAACCTTGGTTGACATGGCTTAGTTGGAGGTGCCCCTGCCCAGAGCAGGGGGGCTGGAACCAGATGATCTTGGGGTCCTTTCCAACCCTAACTATTATATGATTCTACGATTCTATGATAAGAGGCTCACAGGTCAAAATAAGGACAAGGAGAAATCATTCATTAATTACTACCATGGGCAAAACAGGCTCAACTTAATTTACTGCCAATCAAATCAGAGTTGGATAACGAGAAATAAAACCAAATCTTAAAAACGCCTTCCCCACACACACTTCCCTTTTTCTTGGCTTAACTTTAATACTGAATACTCTATTTCCTCTTCCCCAGTAGCACAGGGGCATGGGGGTTGAAGTCTGTTCATTGCATATTGGTACTGTCAGTGTTACCTCCCACAGGAAACATTCTCCATGAATTTTTCTAATGCTTGTCCTTCCCATGGCCTTTGCAGTTCTTCACCAACTGCTCTAGCATGGGTCCCTTCCTGGGTGTAGTCCTTCAGGAACAGGCTTTTCTGGCATGAGTCCATCATGGGATCATAAATTGTGCCAGCAAACCTGCTCCATCAAGGGCTCCTCTCTCCGTGTGGACACAAGTGATGCAAGGAGCATGCTCCAGAGCAGGCTTCCTATGATTTCACAACCTCCTTGAGACATTCACGGGCTCCACTGTGAGGTCCTCCATGGGCTCCAGGTGAATATCTGCTCCACCATGGACTTCCTGGGCTGCAGGGGACAGCCTGCCTTCCATGGTCTTTACCATATGGGCATAAGGGGAGTCTGCTCCAGTGCCTGAAGCACCACCTCCCTCTCCCTCTTCACTGACCTTGGTTTCTGCAGAGTTTTTTTTCACTTGTTCTCATTCCTTTCTCTGGCTAAAATTGCTGTTGCTCTTTTTTTTTTTTTTCCCTTCTTAAATACATTAACCCAGAGGCACTACCACCTTTGCTGATGGGCTTGGCCTTGACCAGTGATAAGTCCATCTTGGAGCTGCCTGGCATTGGCTCTGTCAGATGCAGGGAAAGCTTCTGGCAGCTCTGTAGTGCCTCTCCCATGAAGAGCAATTGAGAGAGTTGGGTTTTTTCAGCCTGATGAACAGACTGTATAGCAGCCTTCCAGTACCACAAGGGGATCTAGAAGAATGCTGGAGAGGGACTTTTTATAAAAGCAAGTAGTGATAGGACAAGGAGGAAGTAGAAATTAGGAAGAAGACCTTTACTGTGAGGGCGGTAAGGCAATGGAGTAGGTTAGCCCAAGAATTTTCGGATGACCCATCCCTGGAAGTATTCAGACTCAGGCTGGATAGGGCTTTGAGCAACCTGGTCTAGTGGAAGGTGTTCCTGCCCATGACAAACGGGTTGGAACTAGATTATCATTAAATTCCCTTCCAACTCAAACCATTCAATGCTTTTATGATTCTATGATATAACGAAAATGTAACAAGCAGAAATAATGGTTTGTGTTCTACTAAAAATAAGAAGCAATTTGGTTCAACTACAGTATTTTTCATATGCTTAGCATTAGTTATTGTAGTTAAACATTTCATCATTTCAGTAATTTAGGCATTGTCAACTATGAAGCATTTGGTAAATGCTGGATACATTTGATTTTTCTAAATGAACTGTTGATTAAAAAATTTCTTAAAACATAAATGGCGATGCATGTTTGTGCTCTTTACCTTGTCAGAATCACTGTTTAGTCCCTCACTAAGTAAAAAACTGTCAAATCTAATCCCAGGAAAAACACACTTAAATATCACCTGCGTATATAAACAGAAACAGAGCAAGATATGTAAGAGTGTGTCGATTCCCTTCCCGTGTTCAGGAATGCTTCTCCTCTACGCTCCCACTTCTATATTGACTTCTGTTTGTATATCTTGTGTCATGTAGTTTGAGCCAATTTCTTTTTTCCCATACATCTCAAAGTTTGTTCATAGTTTTCAGTATTCGTGTTTTTCAGTTGTCATAACAAATCAAATAATAAACAGTCTGTGTATCAAGAATTTACTGAAAATTTTAAGCATTTTATAATTTTAGCAGTTTATGACACTAATCTAGATTTGAGTCTCTATTATTGTTTCACTCTACTATGCTATGATTGTACTTGGGAGGTGAGTTGTTCTGTGCACTGCCTCTTGATTTCTGAAAATGGAAGGTGTGGAACAGAAACGCAATGTGGCAGGAAATATTAATTACAAAAACTTGCTCACCCAAATAGTTCTCAAAATTGTGAAACTTCTATTGCTTCTGTGATATAAATATTAACTAACAATGTCTGCAGCACTGCAATTTTACATCATTACGTTCCGTGAAACACCAAATAAGAGAACTCAGTTTAACAACTTGTTTTCTATGAACTTGAGCTGAATGCTTTTGCATTCTTTTTTTTCTTTTTTTTTTTTTTTCCCCAATGTTTTAAGAAAAAGCACCTTTTAATGAAAAATACATAGCACCTTTGCGAAGATTTGGCATATGAGTCATAGAATCATAGAATGGTTAGAGTTGGAAGGGGTCATAAATGTCATCTAGTTCCAAGCCCCCTGATTAAAGATTGACTCAGGATGTATATCCTATATATATGAACACACACATGCATACACTCAGAGAAATTATATATGTATATGCTTATTATCGTAATATATATATTTATTAAAATAGCAATAATGCCTTATACTTCTGCACTCTTTATTAAAAGAATTATTGTTATCTACTCATTATATGATTTTTGAACAAAGACAGCTGTAATATTCATTGTAGAAATATCAGTATTTGTGTTTACCAAGACATAGACTGGGTGTTAGCTTACTTTGTGAAGCTATGGGAAGATTGTGAGGCACCTGGAAAGTTGGATGCTTTACATAAATGCCTTGTAAATACCTTGAAAGGAACTGCCACAAATGCATGGGGATGAAGTCTACATACTGAATACTAGCGACTTCTATAATACAGTCCCTGTAGAGAGGGAGCAGGGTATACTTTGCTCTAATGTATGCTTGTTAAACCAATCCGAGATGTACAAGGATTTTTGAAGAAAATTGTAGCCTATTGAGAAAAGACCTTTCACCTTCAAATTTAAGTCATTCTATAGGACTCAATAATGCTTCTATTTTATTTTGATTTACCCCAGGTTTTTCGTAGTTCCATAAATTTTCTATTAGACAACAGTGGTTATTGTGTGTTCCTGCTGATTTCATTACAAAAATGTGAGTAAGGCTAGAAAACTTAACTGGAAAGTATGAAGCACCTGTCTCCTATGGTATGGAGTATTGCCTGACCAGCAGTAACGCATCAACATCAGTAATTTTCTTCCCCCTTTTCATATAAAGAATAAGACACTCATCAATCATGATCAGTAAATCATTCAACTCTGTCAGTTTTTACACAAAAGGTAACCTCAATTTTGTGTTTCTCCTATTCTTACTGAATGTTTTCTGTTGATTGTATAAAATTGAATAACATACTAGGTCAGTTTTGATCCATGAAGTTGAAATATAGAAATTATTTTGGCTAAATGCCATTCATTCAGAAAAGTGAACCCAGGACCTGTCTATTTTATATCAAAGAACATCAATTACTTCATTAGATATATGTTTCCCTAAAATACATTTATGCTTGTGAATGTATCTGTGTGCGTGTATGATAACAGGCTTTACCCACCTCTTTATATTTCTAGGGTGGGTGAAAGAAATATGCTTTCATAGATTCTATGTATCACAGAAGCTAACACGAAGTATAATTTTCTCTTGCAAGAAAATTCATTCAGAATCGTGGAAGTGTATTGCACATCAGCTGTGGAAAAGTTTATTGCTGGCCCTTCAATACCACAATTCCTTTGTGTTTTGATTTTTTGCTGCTTTCTGTTAGAGAAAATTGTGATAGACATCCAAAATCATGTTCAGCCAAGAATCTTTTCAAGTTTATATCAATGCAGCAACACTCACTAATGTAAACAAAGTTGAATATAAACTGAATAATGACAAGTCTAAAGAAAAAGTAAAAATATTTATTGTTGCAACTGAGCCATGTGTGCTTTAGTGAAGCACACACAAATTAATACTTTGGCAGCAGAGGATGTTAGCATTATTAACATCCTACCCCCAAGCCATCTTATGTTCTGAAACGGAAGATAAATTCAGGAGAAAATAATAAAGGTGTTGTTTTGTGGGAAAAAAAAAAATCAAACAAAACAGAGAAGACCTTAAGAAACCTTCTCTGAACTATAAAAAAAAATACAAAGACTTTTGCCCATCATGCAAAGCAATGCAAAATAAAAGTGTGAGGTAATAATAAATTCCTTGAATTTGGATTTTAACAAAAGAATATTACAAAAGATATACAGCTCCAACAGCTGATATACACTTAAAATTCATAGCTTTTGTATTCTGTATGTATGCACAGGTTAAAAAGAAAAAAAGTGATACCAATAAACCAGAGTAAAATGCTAAATAGGTGGGGTTTTGTTTTTTGCTTGTTTTGTTTTGTTTTGTTTTGTTTTGTTTTGTTTTGTTTTGTTTTGTTTTGTTTTGTTTTTCCCCGTGCTTCCCAAATAGAATTCTGATAAGGTTTTCCTAGCATAGGTACTTTGGAATAATACAGATATGTGGGTCCACCAAATGTATAAGGATACAAATATTTTAATGAGGTAAAAGTGTTGATAAACAGCTTATATTGATTTGAGAATGCATGGCAGGGCTAATAAGAAATAAACAAACTAATCATGTCAGCTGGGATGGTCACCTAGAAGTAAGTTCATCCAATATATTGTATATTTTCAGAGTACAAAAGGTAGTTAAGTTTTCAACTCCAATGGGTTTATATAAATAACATTCCCATTGTATTGCCTGCGAAGTTTTGTTACTGTGCTACTTTTATTTCCCATAAGAAGAGTTCTGCAATTCAGTTAGTTTGATCCTGTAGCAGGATCCCAGGTGCACAGAGATGTATGGGAGTTTGTCTAAATGGTCTAAATGTTTGTTCCTCCCAGTGCTCCCTCTTTCTCTAACATAGTGTCTGTTTTAATTGCTTCAGTAGATTGTGTTCTGTTAAAAGATTGTGACTTGACAGCAGGGAGGAATTTGTTTGTTTTGCCCTTTCCTGCCTCTTGAAATGTGGTTTGAGAGGAAGTTTTCACAAGAAGAGTTGGTTTCCTCCCTGATTGCAAATGAGCATGCCATTTGGGCAAGCAGAGAAGAACTAATGTGGTAAACACAGGAGACTGCACTTTGGAAAATCTGAAAATTCTCAAAAAGGAGTAGAAAGGTGGGATTCATTGCTTTCAAAATGCCATTTCTTAGAAGAGGCTGTGAAGGATTTCTTGCTGCTAAGAAAGAAGCTGTATGTTGCTATACTGAGACTGAAGGAAATGGGTCATGTTACAGTGGCAAAGTGATCATAAGTGTGAAAGAAGGTTTGTGTTTATTTTGTTTTGTCCACTACATGTGAGTTTTTTCCTTTTTAAAAACATTTTTATTTCAATTCTTTTGTTCATGTTTTGCACCTTTTTTTGGCTTTCTTGCTTTAAGAAGATTGCAGATTTACCTCAAAAATCATGTTGGTGTGTGATCCTGGGATTGCTGGATGTTACTGCAGCGAATACAACAGTTGTTCTAATAACTTTGTTATTCAAGAAATATCATCTTTTCTAAGAGGCAAAGCCAATCAATCAGTACTTAGAGGACAAAAAGTAGCATGCTTTATGGCTGCAGTTAGTGCAGTAGTTTCTTGAGTTTTTGCTGCTGCAGGCAAACTTTGATCTGAAAACATAAATTTGCCATCCAGTTAGATACAATATGGAAAAGAAGCTATCACCATCTCTGCAAGCCTTAAAGAAGCATTAGGACTCAGTTTTGTTTTCATGTCTCTTTGATACAGGTATTGAGAGAAGAGAAAGAAAAGGAGTTGCTTTTTTGTCAGTCAGTACCTTTTTTCCAGTTAAATTTCGGTGTGATGTTTAATTCAGTATACTTGTAGTTAATGGGGTATTAATAGCTGCATATAGCAAAGGCATTGAAAGAATCACAAACATAGCTGAGATTATGTTGGGCTCAGGTTAAGAGATGGATTTTCTTCTACACTTAGAAACAAAAAATCAACATGGAGATGAAGGGTCAGCAAGCAGCTGTATAGACAATAATGTTACTCCTGCTTCCTGGGATATACATAGCACTCACTTTTCTCATCTGGGATATTGATACATACTGTATGCAGATGTGTCATTTACTCAATGTTTCACATAAAAAATAAAAAGCTTGGCAATGTTTGAGATGGATAATGTACAATAAATGGTATAGCTGTAGCACAAGGTCCCATTGCAGCTTATTAGCAGAGCTGCATCCTCAGTAGGTTTGCAAAGATTTGGAAAGAATGACTACTGGCAAGTGAAGCATTATTGTTGAATGAGCAGCCACTCTAATGAATTCAGAAAACCCATGCTTAGCAAAGGCTCTCATGTGGCTCACATTGAATTGTAAATTAAACTGGTGTAAAACTGCAATGAATGTATACTATAGTGTATTGTATGGGATTTTTTTATGTGACCTGAAAATAACAACAGAAAAAATCACCCACAACTTTTTTATTATTAAACACAGGAATTATTTTATTAACATAAACTAGAAATGCTTAGTGGAGTCTTAAATTATTAGTTTCTTTTTTAAATATCATCTAAAAATTTTCAAAAATCAATAGTGGATTGATACATACCGGGACAGTTTTATAGACAATTGAACTACAACAGTTTTGAAAATCATAAGGTGATTTATAAAAGGACTCAAATAAGTCACTTGAATGAGTAAATTCTGGATTTGATCCCAGGTATGCAAATGTATATAGTCTTCTAACTCTCACCAGTTTTAAAATAGGAATCCAAAATTGGAAGGGGATAGGTCTGCTCTTTATTTTGTGCAGATAAATTCGCTGATTAATTCTTCATGTGTGGTGAAAGTAAAGGAATCTTTCCTTTAGGCTGTAGAATAATAGCAGAACAAGATATCATCTTATAGGAGTCACTGTAGATGGTAACTGCAAGTCTTCTTCCTTTATGCTTCCAGTTGTGGGCAGTGACATTGGAAGAAACCGACAGACCCACTCTGTTAATACATGGCTCTGTGGCTAGTGTCACCACCACAGTTGTGGGGCTTTTGGTAACAAGATGGCCTACATAGCACCAGCCCTCCTGTTGTCAAATGGGGTTCACCTTTCTCAAAGTGGGAAGAGGGTCGTTACTCACAAGCTACTGGGGCTCACTGACAGAGCTTTAAACTAGACTGAAGCGGGGAGGGGAATAATATCAGGCTTACCCGTGACAAGCTGTGGGACAACAGACTGTGTGTAGAGGGGAAGGATACTAGCAAGGGCCCTCAGCCTGTTGCTATGAGATGTACTGTGCTACTGGAGCACACTTAAAAGTCTTAAGAGAGATACACCAGGGGCACCTGGGGTAGTATGAGCCATCAGGGAAACACCAGTGAAATACCTCAAAGGAATTAACTTGTGCTCTTCTAAGAAAGTGACACGTCTGACCACCCAGCTGAAGTGTCTTTAAACCAATGCACGCAGCATGGGCCACAAACAGGAGGAGCTGGAAACTACTATAACCGAGTTGCCATTACTGAAACTTGATGGGATGAATCCCATGAATGAAGTGAAGCTATCAATGGCTACAGGCAGTTTAGAATGGACAGCTGAGGAAGGAGAGGCAGAGGGCTTGCCCAGTATATCAAGAAATGACTAGATTATGAAGAGCTGTTTCTAAAGAATTGTTATGAGTAGGTTGAAAGCTTATGGGTAAGAATTAGAGACCAAACCAACAAAAAGAACCTTGTGGCTGGTACAGGCTACCTGATCAAAGGGAACCAAATGATGAAGACAGGAAGCGTCATGCTTGCAGGCTCTCATCCTGCTGGGGGACTTCATCCACCTTGACATCTTCTGAAAAAGCATGGCAAGCTGTAGGCAATCCAGGCGACTCCTGGATTTAGTGACTCCACAAGACTGCATTGTACAGCATGCATTGAGGATAACTTCTTAAACCTGGTGATAGACAGCTCTACCAGAGAGGATGCGATACTGGACCTGATGGTATCACCAAAGGAAGTGAGCTTGGGCTGCAGTGATTATGCAGTGGTGGAATTCACAGGGTTATGAGTCAGGTAAAGTGCAAGTTCAGGATGTGAATTTTAGGAAAGGAAACATCCAAACTGAGTAGTACAGTTGATATGCCTGAGAGGCAGGATGCCATCCAGAAGGACATGGACAAGCTCTAGAAGTGGGATGTAATTTTGCCCCTCTGCTCTAATAAGACCCTACCTCAAGTACTGCATTCAGCTCTGAAATCCTCAGCACAGGAGACATTGACCTGCTGGAGCAGGTCCAGAGAAAAGCCATGAAATGATCAGAGGACTGTAGCACCTCTCCTATGAGAGAGGCTGAGAGAGTTGGATTTATTGAACCTGAAGAAGAGAAGGCTCCAGGAAGACATTATTGCAACCTTCCAGTACCGAGAGGGAGCCTACAAGAGTGCTAGAGAGGGACTTTCTATAAAAGGTATTAGTGGTAGGACAAGGGGGAATGGCTTTAAACTGAAAGGAAATAGAGATTAGATAGCAGAAAAAAATGTTCTTTACTGTGAGTGTGGTAAACCCCTGGATCAGGTTGGCCAGAGAGATGGTAGATGCCACATCCCTGGAAGTGTTCAAGGTCACGTTGGATGTGACTCTGAGAAGCCTGCTGTAGTTGAAGATGTTCCTGCTTCTTTCAGGTGGGATTGGACTAGATGATCTTTAAAGATCTCTTCCCGCCCAAATATTCTATGATTCTATTATTCTGAGATAAAAGCTTCTTGAGTTTTACAGGTGCTTGTAGAGTCACAATCTGTACACTGGTTGCCACTTACATTTTTCTGATTACAGCAATGTTTATCTGGGAGATACCTTTTTTTTTTTTTAACTATTTTTGGATTTTTCTTCAACATTATATGAGATTATTAAACTAAAGGAACAAGAAAATTTTACCCTGTGTAGATATTCCATGCTGGGCACTGTAAAACGCTATTAAGTTGCAATCAAATTAGAATTAGAATAAATTGAAAGGACCACTTTAGTAAGCATACAACAGTTTTATATGATCATTTTATGTTGCAATGTTACTACCTTTGGTCTCTAACACAGTTGTCCTGGGTTCAGCAGTAGCAGCCATTTTTCTCCTTCTTGGTAGCTGGTGCAGTGCTGTGTTTTTGACTTTTAGCCTGGGAACAATGTTGATAATGTCAATGTTTTTAGTTGTTGCTAAGTAATGTTTACTCTGACCAAGGACTTTCTGAGTATCATGCTTTGCCAGGGAGGAGGGGAAGCTGGGAGGAAGCAGAGACAGGACACCTGACCCAAACTAGCCAAAAAAGCATTCCATACCACAGCACGTCATGCCCAGGATGTAAAAACTGGGGACAGTTACCCAGAGGTTGTGCTGGGTGTCAGTAGGTGGGTGGTGAGGATTGTATTCTCTTCCCTTGTTATTTCCCTTACCATTATTATTATTGTTTGTAGCAGTAGTGATTTGTGTTATAACTTAGTAACTGGACTGTTATTGTCTCAAACTGTGGGAGTTACTTCTTTGGATTCTCCTCCCTATTCTTCTGGGAGTGGGGGGGGGGGAGAAAGGAGGGGGATGTGAGCGAGTGGCTGTGTGGTTTTGGGTTGCCAGCTGGGCTTAAACCACAACAACGTTTAAATTTCAAAGCAAGCATCACATTTCATCCCTGTGGTGTGGTACTTCATAAGATTTAGCACAACTCAACATTAGCTGTCTTCATGCCTGTCCTGTCTAATCTGAGTTTGTTCAATTGCAAAGGGAAGCCCTAACATGATTTAGGAATGGATCTTTAAAAACAAGGCTTGCAGGTCTTGCATTCAGACAACTGAATTACAAACTCCACTTTCATGTATGTGACTCACTCCAACACCAGTTCCTAAACTGGAACACATTTTTCTGCCCTCTCGTTACTCTCCTATCTGTCTTTCCAACATCCATGAAACCAATTCCATCCCTTTACAGTGTCTTGTGAGTTGAAGTCCAGGATATGACAATTCAATTCTTGCATCTTTCATCCAGTGTTTTCTCCAGAACTGAAGGTCATGCAGGAGAACCAGTGTAGGAACCTCAAGTCCCCTCCTCATCCCACTGAGGTAATAAGACAGCATATGTCAACTGATATGCAGTATCAATAGTGTGTGGACTTTTGTGCCTTTACTTTGCATTATCTGGCATACTGTGAGCTACTTATGGGGAAGAGCCCAAGGGGGCCTCAAGCAGTATGTGGAACTAAAAGGACACATGGAATTTATTCTTCGTAGTATCTGCTGAGATTTCACGGTATGGTTTTCAGTTCTTGAGGGATACAAAGCAAGCTTACAACTGTTGTAACAAAGTAATGAAAAATGTTCAGGTTTAGTGGCCCTGAGGTAATAATGACATAGTAATAATGGAAACATTTAAATATGCAATCTCACACACTGAATACAAGCATGCACACCATTGTCTTATGAGCATAGATAAATTCATGGTTTTCAGAGATGCTTTGATCTTAATAGACCTAAGTTCAGTTCTTAGAGTAATTCTTATAATTACTCAGCTTTTTGAAATACATACAGCAGAAGACAGCATGGAAAACCCTAAAATTGAAAGGCAGAGACAGTTATGTTCTTCAACTACTCAGTGATTTAAAAAGTTACAGTCATAATATATAGATATATGTTTGTAAGACGTATCAAGGAAATTAAGGCTATTATATTATACAATGAAATAAGGTACTAATGCTTGAATACTTGCAGAGAAGGGTCATTTAGGAAACACCTGGACTACTGATAGCAACCACTGATATCAGTCGCACCAATGCTCTTTTACCACAGAATCGCAGAATAGTTAGGGTTGGAAAGGACCTTAAGATCATCTAGTTCCAAACCCCCCTGACATGGGCAGGGATACCTCACACTAAACCCTGACACCCAAGCCTATGTTCAACCCAACCTTGAACACCACCAGCGATGGAGCATTCACAGCTTCCCTGGACAACCCATTCCACTGCCTCACCACCCTCACAGGAATGAATTTCTTCCTCACATCTAATCTAAACTTCCCCTGTTGAAGTCTGAACCCATTACCCTTGTCCTCTCAGTACAGTCCCTAATGAAGGGTCCCTCCCCAGCATCCCTATTGGCCCCCTTCAGATACTGGAAGGTTGCTATGAGGTCTCCACGCAGCCTTCTCTTCTCCAGGCTGAACAGCCCCAACT
>JASSUY010013752.1:3010-26696 GCA_032466535.1 Forpus xanthops
AATGCTCCATCGCTGGCAGTGTTCAAGGCCAGGCTGGACATAGCCTTGGGTGGCATGGTTTAGTGTGAGGTGTCCCTGGCCATGGCATGGGGGGTTGGAACTAGATGATCTTAAGGTCCTTTCCAACCCTAACTATTCTATGATTCTATGGTTCTGTGTATTCATCAGTTACATTCACATCATGCATCACATTTTCTTGATGTTTTCTTTGCAAGCATAAGCTGGGAGTGTTATTTTAAGTGACAACTGAGTCATGGAAGTCATGGTCTTTATAGGCATGATCTGGTGAGATCATAGTGCTATCTTTACAACTTGATAATGTTCAATCTCATCTCATCCCCTTCAAGCAAAACGTCTGTGTCCCATGGCATGTGGAGAACTTTTTTCCAACAGTAGCAAAGTTGCTACAGTTTTTAGAAAGCCACTGTTCTTTTTCATTGGCAAGATCTGTCTCAATATGCTGGAAAGTAGTTTTAAATTTGATTTTGGTTGATTGGGTTTCACCTGCCAGGTGAAGGTTAGTTGGAGTAATGGGCTTGGTTTAGAGCTGATAGTATATGGATTAGGAGATAATGGCTAAATATAAAATGGCTTTTGGCTATGAAGTATTTCATCTGGAAAGGCCAATTTTTTTTGGTTCAGATTGACCACTTGTGCCAAAGAATGATCTATTAAGTCATCTTTACTTCAAAGTACAGAGTAACACACTATTGTTGCAGGGAAAAGCTCTCACATTGTCTCCAAGTTCAGTCTAAGTATGGATCAAAAAGGAATCAAAAAATCAGTTTGATTTGAAACTGGGTGGAGTGCCACAAGTAATGTATTCATTCTCCCCATCTTCTGTGAAACCCCTGTCCTGCACTATCCTTCTTGTCCCATTGCTTGTTTGGAGGTTTTTCAGAGGTTATTGAGTCTGTTCTTGTCATCTGGTGCACAGCGATGAGTAGTTGAGCATGCAACAGAGGAGACAATCCTGGAACCTGCTCACCCGTTCAGTGAGAGATAGGGATGTCTCCTGTGTGGTGATGCTGGCTATTAGCCTGAGCCTTAGAATATAAAAGGAAGGAAGTGAAATCATGTGGGACTACCATCTCTCAGCGTCTGAATTTTCCTGAAAGCTTTAAATTACAGCAGAGTTTAATCCACCCTGTATTGTGTGTCCTGGTGAAACCTCTTGCAGAACACTAACTTTGTGTAATGCTGGTAGTGTGCTGCAACCACTTGATGGCACCCTTTGATTTGGTACATACCTGATTAGCCATAGCATAGTGCAGTGTAGCTGTAGTATTTGTAATGGAATAACACGTAAGAACTAAAGACTGCGAGGTATCTGGTTAATGTAGAGATGAATGAAACAGCAAGGCTAAGCTTTCCTGACCCTTCATGAGAGAATAGATGAAAAAAGGAAGAATAAGCTATTGTGCCGAAGGGAGATGATGAAATTCAAGATCCACACACATAATCTCTGGCTCAGGCTCTGAAATGTTAATCCCTGGGTAGAATTATTTGAGCTGTAGATTGCAATTTATCATCAAAATGGCACTATGTCAAACAATACTTCTTGTATGTGTGATGTTTAGAGCTATCCAATTTTAATAGAAAATGGTTCAGAGAGCACTGCCGAACACATTTAAGTAGCAACTCATTAAACTCAAGAATGTTTTTGCTCATTTCTATATAATAATTGTGTGAAGTTATATTCTGTAGATCTTAGGGTATTTTACTAGCCATATAGTATGCTTTAGGGAGTGATCTGTTTGGGTCAGAGCCATGACAGCTGATGGAGCTGCTTCACAGGAATTGTAACACGGAGTGGTCTGGGACGTTTATTTTGAGGTGCTTAGTTAATTTTTACAACATAGAAATCTGCCAAAAAAATTTGCTGATGGCTTAAAAATCCCCCGAATTTGAGTTTAATGTTTTGCCAAGTTGTGTGAACAATTATCTTGAGGTTACAAAAAATATTTTCTTATTATGTTTTACAAACTGAAATTCCCTTCAGGTTTTTCCTTCCTTGCTTTTAAAGTATGCCAGTAGAGGGAGTAGAAAAATTACCATCCCAGTAAGGATAAAATGTTCTGTACTAAAACTCAGCCTTTTCTCCTTCAGAAATCTTAGTATTTCGTACTGTCATCTGTTGTTGAAAGTAGAAGGTCCAGTACCTTGAGAATATGGAATTAGAAGACAAATCCAGCCCAGATAGTTTGAGATGTAGGAATGTATAAAACAGCGTAATTACTACAGAAGAATATTTACATCCAAAGATATATTTAAAACTATGAATTGCACCCAGTACTTATGGCTTGTTTGAAAATCACTATGTAATTGTATTGTTGCACCAAACCCCAACGTGTTTTAGTGCATGCTCATAAACTTATGTCTGTGCGTTTATATTTAAAATTGGCCTCTATATAAATGTGCAATTAGATTGTGTAAGGTTTTTGCAAATATGAAATACTCAAAAATAGGGGGGGGTTGCTAGGGAAAGGTGAGAGACTAAAGGAGCAAATTCATGATTCCTCTGTAAAAGCTGTTTCAGGAGGCACAGAGATTTGAAGCGGAAACTATTTGGTGATCTTCCCATGTTTAAAAAGTCTCTTTCATTATGGTGGCAATTAAAATCTTCTCTAAAAATATGCCAGTATCAACAAGAGATTTTGAAAGTCTTTGGCGTGTTTGGTTAGCAGGTATATACCCAACGCTTTGGAATGGTAGGCCTGACTGAGCAGTCATGATGGCTGTGAACTGAACTATGAAGGAGACATTTGTCTTGGAGTGGGACCTTTTGTGTTAATCCTTCCAACCTTTATATCGCAGCATTTCATGATGGTATTTAGTCAATGAATAACTTGTATTGTGCACTTGTGATCCCTCTCCATCAGAAATGAGTGTCTGTGTGAAATAAGTATCGGTGTTAGATAAGAATTATTATTTTATTTTCTAGTTTTCCTGCACCGTGGCCTTTTTTCCTCAGAGGCTGGCACCTTAGTAGCACATGTAGTTATGGGATTAATATTTATGAGTGGATACTCAGGAGATGAATGTGATTACATTGAGTGTGCAGCTGTTTATTTGTGTGTGCAGTTGTTTTTTGTGCACCCTAGGTAAACATGTTATCAGCATATATCTCAAGACAGATATTCATGTCTCAAAATTGCGCATACCAGTGAAGCTTTACCACTGTCTGCCCAGCCCAAACACGAGGCACAGAGTGTATAAGCACTGTCACTGGAGTTTTGTTGCTTTAGAAAAGCCGTTTTTCTCCTCTGACTGCATTTTGCATGTCTCGCTGATGTGAGTTCCTGCATCAGATTGCTGTTTCTGGGTTTTGCTGCTACATCAGCCTTGGTATTTTAGCTGTTCGGACTTGCACTCTCTTTCTTGCTGCCATTCTGCCTCCTTGTTAGTTCTGTGCATTATACTTGAAAGCAGGCAAAAGTTCAGAAAATGTGTTGGACAAAATTACTCAAAGGCATACATTGCACTGTAGTACCTACATGTATTAGACGGTTCAAGTTTGTGCTACTTCCAGCCAGCCATCCCTTGGCTGAGTCTGTATTCGTGGGGCTTTTTTGATTAAAGTATGTTCAAAACTACCAGGTGTTTGCTAGAATCAAGAAAGTTGTTTCATTCCTTTTCGCTGCTATGAAAGATGTTGTGTTTAATAAATGAGGAGTTCAAATTTGGTAATAGCTTTTAAACCAGCTATTTTGACCCCTGAATTGCGATGAATTTGAGGATCAAATTTGATCAACTTCGTAACACTGAGCCATTTAAGTGTGTGTTTGTTTAACCTTCCATTAGACACTTAAGAATCTTGTGTCCTGTTTTGCAGCATGGTGGTAACAAAACACAAAATCTGTCTTTAAACCAGAAATTGTACAGAAGCAAGTCACAACAAATCTTGAAAGTGTTGTTTTGTGTTCTGGCTGGAAATGATATGAAGTCTGTTACCGAACAGCTTTTGAATGTGTCCAGGATGTGTACATGGATTTCACTGTCAAGCCTTTAAAAGTTATTTTCTTCTAAGTAAAGGTTTTGAATTGCTGTGTATGAAAGGAACAGAAGGACACTTGAACTTCTTGGCTCCTTTTTTTTTAATGAGTGAGGCTGCTGTATTTTTAAGCTGCAGATATCAGAAAAAAAATACAGAGCTGTGTACAGTGCCTGTGGATTTATTTCTTTTACTGAAGCAAAGCTAATGGCTGTCAAGAAAACTTTGTTCTGAGCTTACTGTGATATCTGGCTTCTCTGTTTCTTCCTAAGGAGTGCACTAAAAATAGTGGTAATTGTTCTAATTTTTAAGTTTATCTTTCGAAGGAAACCCATCTTTAAGTGCCCGACTGGATTTTTGACTTGACGACATCAAACCCAAACAGATTTTTGCTGTGCACATTGAGAGCTTCTGCATTCCTGAGCTAATTGAATGTGAAGTGTCTCGCAGAATCACAGCATTTGCTGGTGAACCTGGACAGACAATAATAATTACTATATTGAAGCTTGTTTTCTGTGCAGTTGAAGCACAACAGTGTACTCTTGGTTTTGTTCAGGATAGATCTGAATTGATGCTGGCTTACAATTATTACTCACAGGGCATTATCATTTTAGATCTGTGCATCTACTTTTAAGGTACGCCAATTGCTGTAATTAATTAAAGTGCTGCAGATGCTGCTGGTTAAGCCAATTTAAAGAACAGAGCGTGAATTTCCAGTTATGTGAGCTAGATAATGATAATGCCTTAACGTGGTAGTTGCTCTTGTGAGCCAATTACCGCTCCAGATAGCTGAAGCAGGTCTGTGGTTCACCCTCTCTGCCTTCGTCCGTTCTGAGAATGCACATCTCCTTTTTATGCCTTTTACTGCTGAGTAATCTTAGTTTTCCTCCCTGGTTGTGGGGTGGTCCAACTGACAGCTTTTACTCTTAATAAGCTTAGAGGTAATAATCCAAGTCCTGTAGGTCACATGTACAATATGCCTTTTAGTTTCATTTTTTTCCTGCTCTAGTTTTGCCAAAGCATCAGGCTCCCCTTAATAGTATACGAGTGCTATCACTAACTACCTGGGACTGAAGCGCCTTCTGGTAATTGATTAATGCAGATGTCTCCTAAGTGTTTTTATGTTACAATAATTATGAGATTAAGTCTGCTTGTGTTTTGTTTTGGTTGTTGTTTGGGTTTCTTCCCCCCCCCCGCTTTGCTTTTATTGTGGAATATTTTTAAGTATGGATGGATCAAATATTAAATTAATTAACATTGAGATTTTTTTCTGTAAATCAGGTTAACTTCACAGCCAAGAGTTAGAGGAGAAATATTTTCATTAGAGAGACTCTGTATTTATTAATATATTCTTGTATTTGTTTTTGATGGCAACAGGGTATGTTAATAAATAAACCATTAGCAACATCTTTGGATTTTGTACACATGTGGGTTTGTTTCAAAGAGAGCTTTAGAAATGTCGATGGTACTTGTGCCTGTAACTCTCCAGGAATGTTCTTTATGTAGCTGGAATGTGAAGAATAACATCTTCCAATAGAATGTCTAGAAAGAGATTATTTAAAACTGATAATTATTTGTAGCACTTATTTTTGTGAATTATAATTTGTGCAAGCCTAATAATAATAATATATGTTGGTGTTATAAGTAACTGGGAAGCTGTATAATGTGTCGTACCTGTTATTTGACTTGCCAGTGCCCAATTTCAAGTTTCAGACTTAGATAAGGGAGGCTATATTAGGAGACACAGATATGTACAGCTGTATCTGTGCTGTATTTTCGGAGTCAGCTGTACGATTGTGTCAGGTATATTTGAGTTGGGCTAATAAGGTACTAAGAACCTTGGGAGTGGCAACTCGTTAGGACTGTGGAGTGGCTGAACCTGAAGAAAATGAGTACACAGCGGAGTTCATATGCAAAACGGGATGAGAGTGGAATTTTCCTAGAATCGGAGCAGTGAGAACAGGTTTTCATCCAGGATCTGTAAACGTAAAGCTGTAGAGATCTGGGAGGGCTCAGAGAGCCCGGTGTAGATGCATGGAGAATGGGCCCTGGAGAGAAACAGGGCAACATTGTTCTGTAGTAGTTGAATCTTGGGCCTGCACAGAGAAAAAGGAGGAAATTGGCTGCAGAGGAGAAAGACTCCATAATTTCTGAGAAGGAGTGGAAGAGAACAGAGTGCACTACTTAGATGTCTCTGGCCTCGTTCCAGAGAGTGGAAATAAGGGCAAGAAAGTGCATGTGAGCATTTATTGCTTTGTCCTTTTGTGTGTTCTTATGTGACCTGAAGCAAAGAAAAAAAAAGACCTTCTGGGGGATCCTTAAAAAAATAAATGAAATCTTTGTTTCACGTTAACCAGCCCCTGTCTGCAAGGATGGGGAGCTGAATTCACACAGGCTGGAGCAGGAAGAGTAGCTCTCCATAAAATACTGTCTGAAAATATGACCCCATGGGATTACTGAACCATTCTCTGTTTGCTGCTGTCAAAATGGGTGGTTCCTTGCCCCTTCCTCTGTGCTCCCCACTTCGTGTTCTTGCCTGTTCAGTGCACTGACTCTGGTGCTCATCTGGCCCTTGGAGAGCTCATTCTCCTCCCTGTAATGAAACTAGTGGGGTATGGGGAGTCTGTTAGGGTTTTTTTTTCTGGAAGAGATTGCTGCTGGTTCAAGTGAAAGGATCTGGGTTGTGAAAGAAGAACAGGCAAAGTACCAGGGCTGGTGTGAGGCAGAAGCATGTGGCTGGAAGAGTGGGATGAGAGTAGGAGACAAGTTAGGAGTCAGGCTCTATCTGATCGGCTGCAGCATCAGGTAGGAGTTGTTATCTTGTGCCCTCTCCCTTGGATGAGGGTGATGAGAAGAAATGGGTGTTTCAGGAAGCCTTTGTGCTTCTCATGTCTTGCAGGACCTCACACCTTGCACTGCTCCAGATGGACTTGCTGCTTTTGCTGGCCCTTTCTTGTCCTTATACCTGCAGCATATCCGCACTGGAGGGACCTTTCCCCAGATGGGTCTTGAGAGCTTCAAACAACTGTCAGCTAACATCCATGTCCCTCATGGGGAGCAGAGAACTGCTGCTCAGAGACCACGTGGTAACCTTCTCAGAGCAAATCAAGCTTCCCATCTTCTCTCCTTCCATCCTCTCATTCGGCACTGTGGTATTTCAGGGGCAGCCAAGAAATTGATATCTTCTGTGGGAAGCACTAGCCATCCTTTTAAACCCAGCTGGCATCAAGTTTCCCATTCCTTGAGCTGTTTCTGCCCTCATTTGAGTGGTAGGCTTCCCTCTGCTAGGTAGTAAGATGAAAACCCAACATTCATGCCTTGGTGATGTTTAAGAAAGGCACTGCATAGACTAATTTTTGTGACACAAAGATGTTACTGGAGGTTTTATGCAATCCATCTATTTTTATTGGAAGTTTAGAAACGAATGAAACTGTGTTGCATGGATGAGATCTATGCATTACAAGTTATGGTGGTCAGACCTCCTCCTAACCTGGGTAAGTGCTGCACTTACTGCTACATAGTTACACTAAGAATAAATCCCTTCTTCCAGAAGTATGCATAATACCCTGCACGTGTGTATGTTTGTTTTCATGTGCAGTAAACCCCAAGATAGAATCTCCCGTTTTATAAGGGCTAATAACTTGTTCCCAGGTTTAACAAGGTGTTTAATCATATGGCTTTCTTTAACTTGATTTAATTACAAGCAGATCATGTGCTCAAAGTTAGGCTTGTACTTAAATACCTTCCTGAAGTGCATCCTTCTTGTTGTTGCTATATCACTGTGTTCAATGGACATAGAGGATTTACAGGCCTTACAGACAACCATTTACGCACGTATTCTCCTGGGATAGCTGGAGCCAGTAACACCAGATGGGCCACTCTATTACAGCTGCCTATAAGTTTCCATGAGACTTTTCCAGTACCTCTTTTTTTCATTATACTTTTCATGTAGTAGGAGATGAATCTTGTAATTATGATTAGCTGCCTGTCCTACTTACTTGTGCAGTCTTTTCTGGATAAGCTTTATGATGCAGGTTATGTCTAAAGAAATCAAATGGGGGAGCAGAATTTGAATATTCCTTTTTATTATGTTAAATTTGCAGTAACCATTGTTGTTTAAGACTGCAGTAGATTGCTTTGCACCATAAAGCTCTTGCTTTATGTGAGAATTCAACAAAAAAGGTGTATCAAGTTTTTTGCAATTAAAAATCTGGAAAAACTTGTTTAAGAAAGTATTAGCCCAAGAACATGCATCTTTTGTCAGTGTAAAATGCAGCCCTGAACACAACTCTTTTTGTCAACAGTACGGTGTTTTATATTTAATCAACATAAAATGAAGTGCTTCCCTCACATGAATGTAACACAGATCAAGTCTCAGCCAAAGCAAATAAGAGAATGAATGCTTTGTTAATCATCCATAACTAATTTGTGCATACACAGAAAAAATGAAATCTGTTTTTGATGAGCTTTTTCATAGAAGCAGCAAGGGAGGATTGAACATGTAATGTGCATTAGTAATAGTGAATGGCAATGGCGAGATCTGAGATGTTTGCCTGGGATGACTTCTATTTCTTGATAGTAACAGCATTTAACAGAAACCTAAGATAAGAGAAAAAGGAGGGGGTTTTTAAGTTGCTTGCCAAAATATAATAAGACAAACCTGTGCTGAAGCAGACATGCATGGATTCTTGTATGCCTTGCCATATATTCATAAGTATTGCAGGGAACTGCCACATATCTCTGTGACAAACTCAGCTAATAGATAATACACAGTGAAGAAAATGTTAAATGCATTGCTTCTTTGCACAGGCAATATGATTGTGTTGCTCTAGTGACAGTGTGGTTCTGGTTGACAGGGCAGCTTCATTATAAGCCCCTGTTTTCAGGCTATTGCAGCTTTAAAAAAAATAGAAATCACCCATTGGACTGAAATTTTTTAATGCTTGTCAGTCTTGGGGTGAATTTTACTTTAAGGGCAAAGTTAGAAAAAATCCATTTAGCTGTTTCCCTGATTGAGATAAATTTGGAGGGATGGATGTGCTTTTAAAAAGTTGAGGTTTATGTTTATTACAGAACTCCATTTTGGAATGCTGTGTGGAATGCCTTGCTGTTAAAATGTAGATGATGTTGTTTATAAAAAAAGTATATATATATAGCATAAGTAACTGCACCTGCACCACACACTGTTCCCACTTCTGTGTGTGCACAGGGTGTGCCAGCTGAGATGTCTTGCAGGTGTGAGCATGCCCCTATTCTCGCTTCACACAGATCTTGATTTTCAGCTGCCTCCCTTTTACCCTAATTCTATACCTACCCTTTGCCCCTGCTTCTTTCTGCATAAGTCAGATTCAGAGCATGTGTTAGAGGTACAGCGTTGGGTACATCCATAGATTCAATATTTCTTTCTCTCATCTGTAGGGGAGAGTGCTGCACACAGAAACCATCACTTTCAAACTGCACTGCCCTTAGGTAACAGCCTAGTGTAGATTTAGATATTAAAGGTGCCTCACCAAGTTTTTGTCCCTCCTAGTGAGCTGCAGATTTGGATAAGAGACACTATTAATAAAGTGGCATGGGCAAGAGAACTGTACATTTGTATGGAGACACTTTCTTTAAGAGCAGCTCTTCCAGAGTGAATTTTGTGATTGGTATCATGGCCATGGAACTGTAAGAATTAGGGTGGTCTTGCAGCATGTTCTCCAGGGTGGTAGCTGGGAAATACAGTGAGAGGTTATGATGGATAAAGGGAGGAGCACCAGGCAGATCTGGTAATTCCTCTGTAGTTTGGGAGACTTTTCCAACTGTGTTATATTCTCTTGGTGTTGTCTATTTTGGTAGTTTGGCACATGCTTAAAGGGAACTTGTGAGCAATAGGGAAGAGAATAAAGCAAGCACATTCATTAATTTAATAATGGAGGTAGGTTCACATTCCAGTAATAAGGGAGATGTTCACTTCAGATAACATCCTGCTGGGTTTTTTTGTATAGTCTTTTAGCCTAAACCTAAGGTATTACCAATATGATAAACAATTTGACCCAAGGGCTCACATTCTGACAAGGAGAACAGTAGCTCTATGAGCATCACTGCTCAGCACACAGGAATTATAGACCATATATCCATTTATTCTATGCTTCTTAAGGGGGCCAGCTTTCAGTGCAAGAACAATAAAAGAATTGTAATATCTTCTCTTAACACTGTTAAAAGCTATTCTGTGACATAAGCCTTGCAAATTTTATGTCATTTAATACTGTGCATTACTCTAAGGAAGTTATCCTCAGATAGTAACAACTGGTTGATGATACACTGGTATTTTACAAAATCCATTTAAGCAGGTCTATATACTAGAAATTAAGTCGAGACAATGTTATAAGCCATTTTAAAATACAGTATTTTCTGGAAAGGTGAATAAAAGTGTGTTAGTTTGCTGGAGCAGTTAATCTTTTTACCTGGTTTCTTCTTTAGTGATTGTTGCCTCAAACTTGCTTCTGTGTTGGAGATTACAAAGGAGCTGAATAATGTATTTATGTTTGCAAGTCTGTTTAAATTATCTGCAGTTAATTCTGGTGTCTGTATTATGTGGGACTTTCTGCATGGCACTTACTTCCCCAGCACAAGGCTTGCAGGTAGGCAGAGCCTAATGTATAGAGCTATAGACTTTTCAATGGTTATTCTTACTGTTAAATCAACTCACATATTCATTGCTGAGCTTGAAGTATTATTTCAAACCCACCTTTTTAATGTCAAAGATTCTCAGTCTGTCTTGAGGTGACACCAAGAGAGAGTAAGGAAATGTAGAGCCTAGAATGGAAAGTGAGAAGAAGCCGTAGGCAATAGAAGGGCTTTTCACATCTGAAACTACCAATAAATAGGTAACTAGTTCACCCTCTTTTTAAAACAAACAAACAGCATTTCTTTTTCCACAAAAGACTATCTTCTGTCAGGGGACCCTAACTGGACATGTCTTGTGTAACTATTTGAAGGTTCCATAGCACTGCTCTTGGGATACCTCTGCACTGAGCAATTAAGCAATAGAGTGAATCTTAAAAACAAAGGCTTCCTGCCAGGCAAGATAGAGCTAATGTGCCAGGCACTGGTAGGTGAGCTTAAATATAGATTTTAGAACAGCTGTTGGCTATTACTGAAAAACAAAACCAAGAAAAACCAGAAAGCAACCTGTGAGTCCCTTCAGTCAGTGCACAGAAAAATGTGGAGTTCCGAGTTGCTGAGCAGCAAATGAAGTCATGGATATCACATCCGCTCCACAGTCCTCCCCCCAGGAAAGGAAGAAGTCTCACAATAATGGGTGTTTCTTATTCCAGTTTCAGCTAAAAATTTAGGAACCAACTTGTATCATCTGCTGTTTCTCATCTTCTAGCGTTAGGTAAATTATCTGTATTTCTGCTTTGTTCTGAAGCTAACTCTACAGAAATACTATACAGTTATACAATAAACCCTTTAAAAGCAGGGAGAAAATTAAACCAGAACCAGAGGGAATACTGTTTCGAAGTGCCCAGCCAAAGTGGAGCATGGGAGTCGCTCTCGGAGGTGGTCAGCGCACTGTGAAGGATGTGGCTCAATGGCACACAGCAGAAAATGAAGGACTGTTATTTCATAGAATCATAGCATAGTTAGGGTTGGAAAGAACCTTAAGAACATCAAGTTTGAAAAGTTCTAACCCCCCTGCCATGGGCAGGGACATCTCACACTAAACCATGGTACCCAAGGCTCTGTCCAACCTGGCCACATTTACTACCAAACTGCCCTGCGTGCAGCCCCTTTCCCCACAGCCGGCCTCACCTGCTATGTATCAGCAGCAGCTCAAGCTCAGGCTTCTTTAAATCTGCTCCTTTGAGAGCAAAGGTTTGAGGATTTTGGTAGTTGATAATAACAAGTTTGTCTGCCAACTTTGGCTGAGCTTCTGTGAGCTCGTGTCCCGCATCCTTGGCATAATTACAAATCCGCACAGGAATTACCATAGGACTTATGCTCACAGTTTTTGCTGTCTAAAACTTATTTCATTTCAATGGCTTTTGCTTACTGCTATTTATGTAGTAATACACGCAGATTTGCACACAGCTGCAACATATACCTTAGCCAGCCCAGAGCATGTGATTGTTGTAGCATTTGGGTCCAGGAAAGGAACAGGCAGTCCCTACCATGCAATGATCCCAACAGGAGAGGGCAAATGACTGCAAAGGGGAAGCAGAATACCAGACAGCATTAGGATGTTAATGAGCTCAGCAATGCAGGAAAGGCTGTGAATTTTGTAGCTAAGTAATACATGGTAGTCAGGTATCCCAGGGCTCCTGAGCATTACAGCATAAGGTATACTTCTGCAAACACAAGCAAAAATTCACATACTTCATAAACCTACGATGTTGTTTGCATAGAGCATAAGCAAAGACAGAGTTAAGCAGATGGTCAAAGGCATTTTACAGTAAATTTAAACCTGGCATTAATGGATGCTTGCACAGCATCTCTAGAGGAGGGGATCTGAAAGAGCAAGGAGGAAGAAAGCTACAAGTACTAGAGCAAATATTTCTCAACATTAGTTATCAATCTTGTTGCATCCTTCTGAGGGAGAGTGCTCAGGAAGTGTTCCTGTTTTACTAAACAGTCCAAAGGAGAAAGCAGTGAAGGCTTTTAAATGGACACAGAAAGCAGTTAGCCATGTCCTTCACAAGATTGAGTGTTTCAGGGTCCAGGAGTTATCTGCTGCTTATTAAAGTTGTTCAGCTCACCTCTAAACTTTTCTCCATTGCCCTTTGGAAGCATCAAGCCTACTTTAGAATATCTGGCTCATACACACGGCCTATTAATAAACTGGCTCAACTAAAATTTTGGTTGTGAACATAAAAATGCCATCTGTCCAGTAGCTGTTGAAGAAGATTAATAGGTTGGGGGTTTGGATTTCAGTTTTTTGGTTTTGGGGCTTTTTTTGTTCAGCAAAATGGGACCTTCAAATTTTCTTGGTGGTTGTTTGCATAGTGAAGATGAATTACCTCAATGTAATAGGCATCATTTCACTTTCTAAACTTTCCCTCTTCAAAGATTTCCAGAGTCAGTGAGATCAAGGGATTAGCCTGTGAAGATGAACTGTTTGTTGTTACCCACAGCAGGTTGCTTGAGCACACCCATGGATGTGATTTGGCTCATCAAGAACCTTTTACTACATACCTGGGTCTCTCAGGGTGCTAATGAAATCTCCTGGGCTGTCCCAAAAGCAGACTATGAGAAGACCGTAGCTGTAGTAGCCTATTGTGTTTTCTTTCTACCTTCTGAAAGTACTAAGACAGGTCATGCGCTTCCACTGCAGTGATTCATCAATCCAGATGTGCTAAAAAAGCCCTCATGTTGGTGTTTTTGAAGTAGCCTTTTAGCCTAAACCTTAGGTATTACCAGTATAGATAGTTTGGCGCAAGGGCTCTTTGTGAACATGACAAATATATATTTATATAATAAAGTGTAGCTGTTTCAACATTTATATATGGTTTTTAATTTCCTTCCCAGTCCTCATGTCTGGAATTCTGACTTTTCCTGGCATGTGCAGGAAAAAACATTAAATTCTCCATTCAAATGCATCCTAATTCCTAATAATATTCTGGATACCTTGAACCATTATTTGCCTTTAAACAAGTTTCCAGCACAGATCGTGCTGCCTGCAATTCGGTCCCCCAAATCTCCCATCCAACTGTCTAAATTATTTTAACTGACATAGTTTCTAATTTACTCTCTCCAGTTGAGAGAGCTCCCTGTAGCTTGTCTATTTTAGCATTTAATTGCTGTATACTCTCACAAATTAAATTCTGTAGTGATCCATTTTGCTCTGCCAGTGAAGCAGTGATCTTTTCATCTAAGCAAGATGGCGCTTGCAACTCTGCCACCGGGGCTGGCATCCAGCATCGGGAGAGGGAGAACTTTCCCATTTCCTCTCCTGCGGTGTGTGGTGGCTGTCGGGGTGGTGGGGTTCGTGCCAGAGGACAGCTGTCCTTCACAATGTTCGCCGTTCAATTCTGAAGCAAAAGGAAAGCGAAATCCTCAAAACTTGTTCCTCTCAGTGGGTTTTTGCAGTGATAAAAACCGCTTTTTCTGATTATTTTATGCAATCAGAGCGCTTCTCTCCAAAATCTGCATATTTTTTGTGAGCTCTTTAGTATTCGCTTCTATAAAATGTGAAAAGGCAGCCTCTAAAATACTACACTGTATGTGTTCCTTTATTGGGAAGAAGATAGTCAAAGCTCACTGTTTTTTTTGGCAAAATAACAATATCCAATTAGGAAACTCGATATCTTCCCCATTAGCTCTTTTTTGGATAATATTTGTACAGTCCTTACACATTACTTAATATAATTCTATTACAGAGGGACCATTTTTACTTAAATAAGAGGCATGGTACTTTTTTATCTAGTTTCTGTCGAATAGATATATTCTACTGTGTTTTCTCAATGTGTGTGTATGGAAAGGAAGGCATTTGAGTCTCGGGGATTAAGGACTGTGTTACCACAAGGGGTCAAAGGTCTGTATAGGCAAGCTGAGTTCAGGTGTGGAGGGTAAAATACATTCTGCTGTTTTCTGGAGGGGGACCCTTTCCCCAACCCACGTAACCCAGAGGAATATAGCTTCTGAACAAAACCTGGCCAGTGTTTTGATTCTGTAACTCTGAAAGTGTGAGATCAGTTTAACACAAAATATAAAGCTATTTCCTACTTATTTGCACTTCTTATATTAACCACAAAGAAGACTTACCAGGCAGTTGGTAATTACAGGACACAAGGTCATTAAAAATGCATTTTTAAGGAAAGAAGGCTGCATGAAATTTGCATTATTTGGGTCTCCTTTAAATTAATAGTCTGAGTCCAGACCTTTCATATGGAGGTGTTAATCTTTCATTAGGAGGAGAGCTGAGCACTGTTAATAGCGTGATGTGACTGTCTGTCATCTGTGATCATCATCCTCCAAGTGAAAATGGTTCGTTTGTTTTATGTCTGTTGTACAGATTATCTGATCTTCATTCCTCAGAGTAATTTATTCCTGCTTTCTGTCAAAGGTCTAGTTTAGTAGGAAAAGATGGGGATGGTTCCTAGAAAAGGCTGGCGGTTCATAGCACTGCTTCACATTACTCTCCTTCTAGAGATTGGGCTATGTGGATCCTTTAAGGCTAGGCAGAACTTTACATAAGGGTGGCACTTACTATGTAGTAGCTTTTGGAATGTTTGATGCTGCTCAGTCATGAATGTTGTGGAAGAGAATGATTCAGGTACCATTACTGAATGAAATTTGTGTAAATGAATTTGGTCCTGTAGCTGTGGCAGTAAATGCAGCTCCATTGGCTTCATTTGAACTGACTGTGGTTAATTTTCCATTCTCTGCCCTCAGAATTTGTTACACGATCGTAGTTGAAGGCTTGTGGAAGTAACACAAATTGCTGTAGAGGGATTGTGATGGGGTCTGCTACTTGAAAACCCATCCACAGCTATTTAAATTCCTGTTTGCAGTACATGTCTGCATATGTGCTGTAGGTCACCTGGCTTTGGCAGAGCTGAGTGCAAGGTGCTCCTGTGCAGTGAAGGCTCATCCCAGCCTGGCTCTGCAGTCCTTGCAGCTATGTGCCATCTGATTGACTTGATCTTGTGTATCTTTGGAGTAAGTTTTAGGTGATGTGTAATGCATTGCCTCTCTTAAAAAGTTTCCGAATTACTCTTTTCTTACAGAATGAACTCCATCTTGATAGTCAAGTGTTGTGATAATAAGAGAGGTAACAAAATACATGGATATTTTCCATCTTGTGACTTCAAAACTGAACTTTTCCATGCACCCTTTCATAAAATGTGATGTGGCAACTCAGGCAGTCACATGTATGTAAAAGACCTGGAGGCATATTTGAGCATTATGCATTTTAACCTTTGATTAGGTAGTCAAAATCAGAGAAGTTGAGCAATTAAAATATTTGCATTGGGATTCCTGCTTTACCTTCTATGAAACTCCATATGCTCGTACAAGGCACAAGTAACACCAGATCAGACTTTTATTATTAAATGGATGTTTCTTATTTATATTCTTATCAAAGTGTGCTTCTGTCTGAAATAACTTATCCTAGCCTACTGCTGAGCTGTTCCTGTCTATCCCCCTCATTCTCTCGGATTATTTTGGCTCTGCTGATCTAAGAATTACCTACTCTTCTACAAGAAAATTCCTCTGTGGTCTGGGGTAACTCAGATTGTATAATACAAAGCATGTAACTTTTTGAAGAAAACATTGCAACCCTTGTGAGAAGTGGTTATTAGCATTTTCTGACACTTAAAAAACAAGTTTTTTAGAGGTTGGCTATGTATCAGAAAATTTCATCTATTGTGAAATCGAATCATGGATTTAAGCACCTTTACAGGGGCAAAAAACGTTCCCCCCTCTACTTATATGTCTAAAACCATGTAAGGCCAAACCTATGAAGCTTAAAAGGAGAAAATATTTCAACACTCCCAATGCTTAATTTTCTGGGAGAGTGGGAGGATATACTTAAGCTTGTATGGGATGGAAAATAAAATACAAAAATAAAATAAAAAGATTAGGGGGCTCTCTGGTTTTGTGTTGATTTTTGAGTTTTGTTTTGGGGGGCTTAATATGATTAATTTACAAATTTAGGTTTTTTTATAGGCATTGGGAACCTGAAAAGTCAACTTTGTCCTTGGCTCACAAAAAGATTATGAAATTAATTCCTTTCTCAGGCTGACTGAGCTTGATTGCCTCTTCCTGATTCAGGTCTCTTATTCACTCTCTGATCCAGGTAATCATAGAATAGTTAGGGTTGGAAAGGCCCTTAAGATCATCCAGTACCAGCCGCCCTGCCAGGGACAGGGACACCTCACACTAAGCCATGCCACCCAAGGCTCTGTCCAACCCAGCTTTGAACACCACCAGTGATGGAGCATTCACAACTTCCCTGGGCAACACATTCCAGTGCCTCACCACCCTTAAAAAATTTCTTCCTCATATCCAATCTAAACTTCCCCTGTTTAAGTTTGAACCCATTACCCCTTGTCCTGTCAGTACAGTCCCTCATGAAGAGTCCCTCCCCAGCATCCCTATAGGCCCCCATCAGATACTGAAAGGCTATGATGAGGTCTGAAGCTGCAAAGGGGGGGGTGGTCATTTATACAATAAATAGTGAAAATGAAATTCCATGTAATTCAAAAATTCTCCTACCTCTATGTCCATGTCCAACTTTCAGATGCTTGCAGGTTTAATGCTCTGTTTTTTTCTCTTCACTTCAGACTCACTATTGAGCTGGTCTTTGGGCTGGCTTATCTTGTTTGCTTTGACTTGTTTAGTAAAATCATCTCTGTAAAGAAAACATGCATCTAAGTTAGCTGATAAGATGGTGTGTTTCTAACAAGAGACATTAGCTCTTCCCCCAAAACCACCTTTATTTCAGAGTCCTTGAAACGTGTTCCCTATGATACATACATCTCCAGGGACCCTGTGGGAGCTGTGTCTGTTGCTCTTGTAGCATAGGGTATATATAACAGGTGAGCCAGCCCTGAGAAGGCATTGGTAGCTACACAAGGAAATAATCTAGGTCTTTGTTAAAATTGGGGGTTGCTTTGTTAAGTTGGGGTTGCCTACAGCTGCTGAGAATTGATTTTCATAGTTAAACTGAGAAGAGTACATCAGACTGTAGGCATGGTGTGGTTCATTAATGACTCGCCTGGAAGGCTGTTTCATCTAAGATCTGTTTCTCACTGGGTGTAGGCACAATTCCTTGCTTTGGGGATGGTTTAATTTATGAAGGAGAGTGAGGATATGACAACAGACATGCATCTTTAAAAAGAAAAAAAAAAGCATAAAACGTCTTCTTAAAGGACAAACTAATTCTATAATTTGGGAATAATGACCAAATGAAGAGTTTTCCCATGCACTTTGAGTTATGTTGCTAACTGTAATTTCAGTAAGAATAACTGTGATACTGTAATACAGATTTTAAAACCAGCTAAGGTATAATTCTTGTAGTTGCCAGCATAAACTCAATCCAAGTGGTTCACAGAAGAGTCAAATTCAAAGTGGGACAAATGTTTCCTAGAAGTGTTCTGACAAAGAAGGGGAAGAGTGGATTTGGTAGGAGGCTTGCCAAACTGGTTAAAAATGCTTTAGATGTTTTTAAACAAGTTTAGAGGAGGGCCACAAAGATGATCCAGGGACTGGAGCACCTCCCTTCTGAAGAGAGGATGAGAAAGTTGGGGCTGTTCAGCCTGGAGAAGAGAAGGCTGTGTGGAGACCTCATAGCAGCCTTCCAATATCTGAAGGGGGCCTATACGGATGCTGGGGATGGACTATTTGTTAGGGACTGTAGTGAAAGGAGAAGGGGTAACGGGTTCAAACTTCAACAGAGGAAGCTTAGATTGGATGTGAGGAAGAAATTCTTTAGTGTAAGGGTGGTGAGGCACTGGAATGGGTTACCCAGGGAAGTTGTGAATGCTCCATCCCTGGTGGTGTTCAAGGCTGGGTTGGACATAGCCTTGTGTGACATGGTTTAGTGTGAGGTGTCCCTGGCCATGGCAGGGGGATTGGAACTTGATGATCTTAAGGTCCTTTCCAAACCTGGCTGTTCTATAGCCCACCGGAGGAATGTTTTTATTTGGCCTGACTGCAGGTGAGGTCATATTCAAGTTAGAATTGTACAGTCATTGAAGAGCTCAGGTTGGAAGGGACATGGAAAGATACCTGGTCCAGACTTTCACAGGAAAGGGAGCCTAGGTGTGATGACCTAGTACCCTGTCCAGTTGCAGCTTGTAAACCTCTCATGATGGGGACTCTACCATGTCCCTGGGGAGGTGTCCTGGGTTCAGCAGTAGCATTCATTTTTCTCTTTCTTAGTAGCTGGTGCAGTGCTGTGGTTTTGACTTTCAGCCTGGGAACAGTGCTGATAACACTGATGTTTTCAGTTACTGCTCAGTAATCTTTATTCTGACCAAGGACTTTCTGAGTCTCATGCTCTGCCAAGTGAGGAAGGGAAGCCGGGAGGAACCAGAGACAGGACACCTGACACAAACTAACCTAAGAGTTATTCCATACCACAGCATGTCATGCACATTATATAAACTGGGGGCAGTTACCTGGATGATTTAGATCACTGCTTGGTCAGGCTGGGTATCAGTTGATGGGTGGTGAGCAGTTGTATTTTCTTCCCTTGTTACTTCCATTATCATTATTATTGGTGGTAGCAGCAGTGGTCTGTGTTATACCTTAGTTACTGGACTGTTCTTGTCTCAACCCATGGGAGTTACATTCTTTTGATTCTGCTCCCCATCCCTCTGGGAGCTGGGGGGAGGAAGGGGTGAGAGGGAGTGAGAGACAGACTGCGTAGTTTTTTCTATGTTATGGCTGAGCTTAAGCCATGACAGTTCTTTTTAGCACCCAACATAGGGCTCGAAGGGTTGAGATAACAACAGATCTGACCAGAGTGTGTCCAATCGTATTTGTGATAAGCATTCATTGTTTCGGATTAATAGCCACTCGTGACGATACTGATTTATTGTCTCTCAAAGTTGTTGCTCTTGATCTCACAGTTTCAGCATGTTGTTCCTTACAGTCAGTTTTTGCTGTGTTAATGTTTATCAGCTGGGGGGCTTGGGCTAAAGTTCTTGTTTCATTGTATTTTATGGTAATGACTTGTAATACAGTGGAATCATTGATCATGAAACTGATCTGGTGTGCTTTCCCAGTGTGATCACTACCTGTATACTTCGGGAGGTATATAATAGAAGTGTATAGTAATTACACATCTTCCCTCTTTGGGTGGTCAGCCTATGAGGGAGACATTCCTACACATCCTAGTGACAAGTACAGCAGCTACTCAAAGTCTGACTACAACAGATAATTCAGCTTCTCCAAATCCAAGCACAGCAGCTACACCAGCCACAGTGACAAGTACAGCAGTGTTATTTGAGAGTTCTGAAGATTTTGAAAGGCCTTTGGGTACCCTGAGACCTGCCTGCTGATTGTGATGGGGATCACCATGTCAGCACGCAGAGTGTGTTTTACCCACAACCATTTTGTCTGATCCCAGTGATTGACTCTTCTTGCTATAAAAAACATCTGTCTTCTATTGAGATGAAACCTCCTGGTGCATCTTGTACCAGTTGCCTCCCTATCTTTTCTATGTGGCTTCAAGTTACTTAATTTCTGGTTGCTTCTCTTTGGCAGAAAAGCGCATGTGCTAGCATTGGCAATTTCACATGCCGGTTACAAAAGTGCTTGTACACCACATTATATATTCCAATTTTCTCTAAAGATACATTAAACCAAAAAAAGTAAATAGAAGAGGATTGTGCAGTCTTTCTTTCTGTTCACCTTGACTACCATTTTTACACCGTAGTATGAATATTGAAACTTTAGCTTTATGAAGCAAGTTGCTCTTAATATGCAAACTGTTATGTGCATTTACTTGGAGAGCACGCAAGAAAGAAGTGTCATGTCTCTGACGTTGCTTTCTGAAGAGGCGCCACAGTATATCTTACTTTCAGTATAGTGAGTTGTAATGTTTAGTTATTCTGAAGGTATGGTACAATAACAGATTATTCTCGTTCATATCTGTGTAATAATTGAAACTCCCAGATCACACTTTCCATTTTACACGTTGTCAGAACCTTGGACCTTAATCTTGCTCCTTGATTGACAGTTGTGGCCAAGGAAAGAGCACTCGTATTGTTTGTGGTAGTCGCATCTGTTCAACTTGATTCAGTTGAGAGTATTTGCATATTCTTAAGTATTTCTTCTGAGAAGGCCTAAATCCTTCTCAAGTGTTTGATGCATTTTTGAAATTCATTCATAAGGTATCTACATGCACTAATAGTTCTGTATAATATTGCTGTGCATAATCTGACAGATAAGGCCAGTTTTTTAAACAAGGTATTCTTTGGGGATGACATATTACATTCTGACTTATTCTACTGGGTGGAAATGTCAAGTACTTTGAAAAAGGATGCTTGAATGTTTTGATTGAATTAGTATTCTTTATTGAACACATTGTCAACCGCAGTAAAATGTAGTCTTATTGTGAGAACATTTTTCAAAAGAGTTAACAGCAGGCTTTTTTGTTTTATTTTTGTTACTGGAGCTTTATCACATATAATCATTCCTTTGCTGCTGATATTAGATGGAACAAGAAAGCAGATTCCTAGATGCATTTTAGATTGATTTGTTTGAATTGTTAAACTGTGAGCAATACCCTTATCTTGAAATACATCTTAGGCTTTTAAAATACAATTTAATTTTTTTTTCTTCCTTTTTATATTTTTCTTGCAAATTTTGTATCTGCAATTTTTGAAGCATTGTCAACCTTAATTTCAGGAGCCTGTCACTCCTGATACTACATATACAGCACTAGTGAGAAGTACCATTGCTTTGAAGAATACTCAGGCATTGTATTTGAGCATCAAACACAAATAGCAGTTCAAAAGTATTAACTTGATGGCCTCAATCTCTTACATGAAGAAATATATGCGTAATTGAAAACCATGTCTTCCCTAGGTTGGATGTCCTACTCCAGGACTACGCAAGGTTAGACAAAGCTAGTTCAGTTTGCTATTAGAGGGAATGGAGATGTATTCCCATTTGCTTAAATGGGTGTGTGCTGTGGATGCTACTACAAGTTTAAGCTGTTAAAGACTTAGGATCTCATATGGAAGACCACTAACCATAATGAGTAACTTTTTTTTTTACCTTGCACTAAAGGGTTCAAAGACCCACTGTTAGTGACTGATGTAGTGTAAGAAAAGGGTTTCTGTCTTTGCAGCGGACCATAGCAATCCCTGCTGCCTGTGTACTTGAAAAAAGAATGATGCACATTTAATAAGTGTATTTTTTGTTTTGTGCACACACAGGTTTCAGTGTAACAGTACCTTTTACATTAGTTTTATTCTTCCTTTGCTTTCAGGAATCTCCTTCTGGAAGAAGAAAAGCGCTTGCCACCAGCAGCATCAACATGAAGCAATATGCAAGCCCCATGCCTACACAGACAGATGTCAAGTTAAAATTCAAGCCTTTGTCCAAGAAAGTGGTATCTGCCACACTACAGTTCTCTTTATCTTGTATTTTCCTGAGGGAAGGAAAAGCCACGTAAGTTGTGGGGTTTTGGTGTTTTTTGTTTTTGTTTTTTTTTTTTTAACCAGATAGCCTGCTTTGTGTTGCTTTTCAAAGCATTCTTTGGATAAGGAGCTTTCTGTATAGAATGACAGAATTTGAGAGTATCCTTCAGCATACTTATCATTCCTGCCATACTTACTTTCTTAGCTGAGTAGAAACCACTTCTTACTCTGATTTTAGTCGTGTTCTTCAGAGACAAACAGCTTGTCCTCTAACCTTATAGACATTGTAAATAACAGCAGCTTAAAAATATCTACAGGTCTGGAATCAGCAGGATTTCGTTTGTGTGTGTGTGCGCGTTCATCCAACAATACCCTTAGCAAACAGCAAGGGAAATGTGGGAAGGAAAACTTATTTCTATTTCATCTATTTATATTTCACAAAGAATGAAAGGAGGACAAAGCCAGCTGTAAGGTGAGAGAGGTGGAGTCACAAGTAAGATTTTTGCCTTGAACACAAGAATATCCTGTGAAAAGGGTTCAATCAGGCACTGACTACCACTCCCCCTTCTCACTTGATTCTGTCCTTTATTTCAACAGCCTTTGGAGGGCAAAGAATACTGATTGTTTTTGCAGATCCTACAACTTCTGCTGTTTCTGTAAGATGTAAGCTGTTGACAGCTTCATGTGGCTGGAGGATGGACTGCTTGTCACCATCCTGTTTTGCTTTTCTTTCTGCCTTCAAGAATATGGGAAAATGGGACTGTTGGGATATAGAGGCGGAGGGGGAAACTACTGCTGTAGTAGTTCTTTTAAGTCTTTTACACTTTTTTTCCCTCCAAAAGGCTAACTGTTTATTTCCAGCTTTCAGTGTTCTGAATTCACTTGTAGACATTGCCCACTGCAATACAAGTGTCTAAGAACTGTTGCATGGATGGCTTTCCAGTCTGCTTAAAGCAGTCAGCAATGTGGTCAGACCAGTTTACTCTGGGCTTTATACCACTGGGGCTTGACAACCATCAAGAATGGAGACTGGAGACTGCACAAGCTCTCTGGACAACCATCCCACTGCTTGTTGATGGCTGCTCCAACTTTTGTCTCATGTCAGATTACAACCTCTCTGCTTTCAGTCTATGTCCACTGTAATCCTTCCACCCTGTGTCACTGTCTTCTCATCGGTGCTGGAAGGCTGCTGAAGCCATCTCTTCTCCAGGCTCAGAAAGTCCATTTCCCTGAACCAGTTCATCTCCAGCCACCAGCCATCTCAGTGGTCCTCTGCTGACCTTGCTCTGGTTTATCAACACCCTTTTCAGTACTGTGGAATCCAACACTGGGTGAAGTGCCCTAGATGCAGTCCAACAACTCCAAGTAAATAGGGATCATTACTTCCCTCAGACTGCTGGTTTTGTGGTCCTGTTTTAATGGGTCTCAGGATGTGTGGAAACCTCACGGCAGCCTTCCAGTATCTGAAGGAGGCTTATAGGGATGCTGAGGAGGGTCTCTTCATTAGGGACTGTAGTGATAGGACAAGGGGCAACAGGTTCAAACTTAAAGAGGGGAAGTTTGGATTGGATATGAGGAAGATACTCTTTACTGTAAGGGTGTTGAGGCACTG
>JASSUY010013753.1:4235-16617 GCA_032466535.1 Forpus xanthops
CACTGGTGTTAGTGGAACAGTTTCAATTTAGACTAGCAAAGGATATAAGCATCTGTGTTTATTCACGCAAAATAAACGATTTCATGGAATAATTACAAAACAATTAAGCCTGTCATTTATTGGCAGCATGTAACTGTATACCATTCCATATACCTGCAAGTAACATACAGAGAGTACTCAAGCTGAATATTGGGTTGAATTCGTAATAGACAACTAAAGCAGCAGTGACACCATTCCCTGTTGAAATCAAATTTAATGAGGATGATGGAGAGAAATAATTCTGAAAACAACCTTTCTCTGCTCTTAATTTAACCAGAAGTGGAATGCTTTGTGCAAAGTTACAGCTACTCAGTCAAGTTATTATTTATCTTTACACCTTTTTTCATTCATGGAGAACATGGCATGAGTTAATTCTTACAGATAGCCCACTGTAAAATCGCTTTTAGACAAAACAGACAGATGGACTATCTCTTCCCTGAAGCCTTGTTAAACTAATAATGTATAACATTCATCTTCTAACTTTTAATTGCATTTCATCAGCTAGTGTCTCCTAGTTTGCACTTCAATTGTAAAGCACAGGATTATATTATATATGTGTACAGGACTCCTCTGCTGAAAATCTCAGTGGGTTTTGGCTCTTCATCTGTGTGGCTGTGATTCAGCATAGCAGGGGTTAGTTCTTAGATGCCACTGTACTCCAGGGAATTGGTAGTGATGATTAAGTTGAGAATACCAGCCCTGATAATTAGCTCGGAGATTCTGTATCTAGATATGTGCTGTGAAAAGAAAAAAAAAAAAAAAAAAAAACGGAAGAAAAGGGAAGAAAAAGAAAAGCAGTGATATTTAAAGCAATTAGCCCCAAGGAGCTGGCTAACCAGCTGTCTCAGATTTGACACCTGCCAGCAGCTGGTTGGTCAAAATACTTATTTGCTATGTGGAGTGGGTATGTTTATTGTCTCCTCCTTGCTTTGCTGGTTTAATATATTGCTTTTTGAAAGATATAAGAAAGGGAGAAGGTGGAGATAGAAAGATGCAAAGAAAGATAGGAAGAAGTGAGGGAGGAAGAATGAGGACGATAGTCATCTATTTGAGTAAGCTCATAATACGATCCCATCAAAATAATAAATAAAGCTCCTCCGAAAGCAGCACAGTTACTCTGGTATAGATAAAGAGTCAGCCCTCTTTGTGCAACATTTTTCTGCTCTGTCTGGATCTGAAAGCTAATTTTCTCAATTCAGGTCACTTTGCCACCTCTTTTTTCATATATCACTGTCTTTGCTGAATGGGGTAAAAAGTCTAACCTGCTGTACTTCCAACAAACCAGATGTACACTGGAGCATTTTGCATATGCATAGACTGATGAAAAAGAGAGCAGTAGAGTCTTGTACATTAACAAAGTAAAAATTTTCCTAAAAGTGATCAGGATTTATGGATATGGTCTTTTATTTAGGAATGGACTGCAGATTAAGACTGACATGTATGGCAGATACCCCTTCAACTGTGAAAGCTAAACATTTTTTAAAGATTAGTGCAACATTTTATTAACCAACAGTTAATACAATGAGTTTCCATGCCAGCACAAGAAGCTATCAAGATTATAATTTAATTCTTGAGATTTTTACATCCAGAAGATATTTTGAGTAGAAGATCTGGTTTAAAAAGTCCATGTGGTTGTTTTTTAACAGAAGGGCAACAGAACCTTTTTGTCCATCGCTATATTCCTCCAAGTAAAGCATTTATTAGCCCGTTATATCTTCTTGTGGACTCGTTCCAACTCCAAAAATAAACATTTGTTGAATGATTTCTTCTAAATATCTAGTTTACAGCTCAAGGAGTTGATAGAGATGGGCCAGTCTGGTCACCCAACAGAGAAGTTCGGCTAATAAATGGATATGAACAACTCCTGAATGTCGATAAATAGATGTGCAATTAACTAAGTTTGCCTGCCATGAAAATGTGGGAAAAAACTAGAAATCAAACCTTTGTTCCTGCCTATAGAAAAAAAAGTTTCAGATTTCCATTGTGAAGTAAGGTCCTTAAGTGTTCCTACAGCATCTTAAAAGTGTTACTGGCCTCTTCAGGAGGTACTGCAGAGATCCAAGTCCTTTAGATCTTTTAGCACTGTTTTCTACAAAGATGTCTGAGGCCTAATTAAATTGAGTGCTTTCCTCTGTGTCTTCTAAACTTCATTCCAAAACAATACAAACACTGATATAAAAAAGCAGTGTGACAGGTGATTGCTACATAAACAAACAATGATGATGGTAGTTGTAGCATTAGTGTAGGCATTTTTGAGCACAGGACATCTGGCATTATTCTTGAAGAAGTAGGTTGTTCTAACAGACGTGCATATTGCAGTGTGTAAATAGTCAGGAACAGTTGTTGGTTTGTAACAAAATAATAATAAAAAAAAAGAAGCCCAACAGCCCCATAAACCAAAACAAGAAACTACATACCACAAATAGATACTGGGCTTCTTAGAAACAAAAACTGTACTGCAGGTTTGAGTCACTATGGGAGGAAATTTCAGACATGTCACACCCCCCAAATGAACCATACCTTGTCCCAAACAGCCTGGTAACGGACTCAATGTACTAGTATGAGCATAACCTCTCTTTTTTTAGTTTTAAAGGCACAAAACCACATTCATTTTAGTTAGCTAAGGAAAAACTGTCATTCAGCAAGAAAAATAAAAGATATTACTAAAGACTGTGAATTATATGGAATGATGGAGGTTTTACTTATTGTCAAAGTAGGGAAGATCTAGTAAAAATTCTGTTAAAACTACAAGTGAGTGAAATCAGATAAGGTGCGTTGCAGGCTTTGCGAACCAAAGATATTGCCTTGTAATGCCTGTTTTCCTAGTGTTTCCCATTCATCCAGCCCAATTCATGCAAACAGAAAAACAATTGGTTCTGATTATGAAGATAGTATATATGTGGAACTTCTATTCATTTCAGCGAGAATTAGATACATACAACTGAGACCATAATCTAGTCCCTGACATTTAAAAGGCCACAGGCCTCTAATTTTTCCCTGCTAAAATCTGTGTACTTTTAAACACTGTGAAATTTATATCCATGGATTTTAATGAGGAAAGGCACCATATAAATTCTAAGCAATCTTTTCAAGACATTTAAATTAATTTCTGGAACAAAAGATGTAAACCAAGAGTGTTTTTCTGGATCTAGCTTTCACAATAATATGGATAATTAATCTTTCATTCTAAAATTTCTCCAGGGAGATTGGTAAATGGTTTTCATTTGTTGCTAAGCATCAATCTTAAATGACTCTAAAGACTGTGCCTTGATTTGTCATGCAACATGTTGTATATTCTTAATCTGCTGAATGGGGACATTGCAAGCCATATTTTAAAAGACATCACACAACTATCTCCCTTCAGAACAAGAGAATAAGAGCAATTTTTTTCCAATTCTGATTCTTTTTACTAAGGTCAGAATCTTGGTATTAATGTTATATTGGTGCATTGAGAAAAAGTTTGGGCTCAAAATATTTTCTAACCATGTAACCTTACAACTGTCCTTGTTCAGGCAAAAAGTTCTGGAATGCACTTTTGTTTCTTTTTTACCCTTTTAGCTCAGGATCTGAGTCAAATTTTATTTTCACTCAGATACATTCGAGGCTTTTATTTAAGACCTAGTCTACCTTTGCTCAATTTCAGTGGAATCATAGAATCATAGAATAGTTAGGGTTGGAAAGAACCTCAAGATCATCTAGTTCCGACCCCCCAGCTATAGGCAGGGACATCTCACACTAAACCATGCCACCCAAGGCTATGTCTAATCCAGCCTTGAACATTGCCAGCGAAGGAGCATTCACAACTTCCCTGGGCAACACATTCCAGTGCCTCATCACCCGTACACTAAAAAATTTCTTCCTCAGATCCAATCTAAACTTTCCCTGTTTAAGTTTGAACCCATTGCCCTTGTCCTCTCACTGTAGTCCCTCATGAAGAGTCCCTCCCGAGCATCCTTATAGGCCTCCTTCAGATACTGTAATGCTGCTATGAGGTCTCCACCCATCCTTCTCTTCTCCAGGCTGAACAGCCCCAACTTTCCCTGCCTATCTTCATACAGGAGGTGCTCCAGACCCCTGATCATCCTCGTGGCCCTCCTCTGCACTTGTTCCAACAGTTCCATGTTGTTATTACGTTGAGGACACCAGAACTACACACAATACTCCAAGTGAGGTCTCACGAGAACAGAGTAGAGGGGCAGGATCACCTCCTTCGATCTGTTGGACACGCTCCTCTTGATGCAGCCTAGGATACGGTTGGTTTTCTGGGCTGCAAGAGCACGTTGCTGGCTCATGTTCATTTTCTCATCAACCAACAACCCCCAAGTCCTTCTCCTCAGGGCTGCTCCGAATCTCATCTCTGCCCAACCTGTATGTGTGCCTGGGATTGCTCCGACCCAGGTGGAGGACTTTGCACTTGGCATGGTTAAACCTCATCAGGTTGTCATCAGCCCACCTCACAAGCGTGTCAAGGTCCCTCTGGATGGCATTCCTTCCCTCCAAAATATCAACCAAACCACAGAGCTTGGTGTCATCAGCAAACTTGCTGAGGGTGCACTCAATCCCACTGTCCATGTCACTGACAAAGATGTTGAACAAGACCTGAGTTAGGTCCTGATGTTATAGAGAGTTCTCCTATGCTTGGGGCCAAATTACTTATACCTGTTTCAATACTATGCAAAGTTTTTTATTAGTTGTAGGCAAGGAAGAAGCTGGTAACTTAGAATTATAGAATAATTAGGGTTGGAAAGGACCTAAAATCATGCAGTTTCAATTCCCTTGCCATGGGCAGGAACATCTCCCTCTAAACCATGTCACCCAAGGCTCTGTCCACCCTGGCCTGGACCACTGCCAGGGATGGAGGAATCACAACTTTCCTGGGCAATGCATTCTGGTGCCTCGTCGCCCTTACAAGTAAAGAACATTCTCCTTGTATCCAATCTAAACTTCCCCTGTTTAAGTTTTAGCCCATTACCCTTGTCCTATCACTACAGTCCCTAATGAAGAGTCCCTCCTGAGCATCTTTGCAGACCCCCTTCAGGTACTGGAAGGCTGCTAGGAGATCCTCACACAGCCTTCTCTTCTCCAGGCTTTACAACCCCAATTTTCTCAGCCTTTCTTCATAGGGGAGGCGCTCCAGTCCCATGATCATCCTCGTGACCCTCCTCTGGAATTGTTCCAACAGTTCCATGTCCTTTTATATTGAGGAAACCAAAACTGTACAGAATACAAAATACCACTCGTTACTGGTCTCCACCTGGACATTGATCACAGCTCTTTGTGTACAGCCATCCAGACAGTTGTTCATTCACCATGTGGTCCATCTGCCAAATTGATGTCTCTCCAATTTAGAGACAAGGATGCCATGCGGGACAGTGTTGAACACATTGCACAAGTCCAGGTAGATGACGTCAGGTGCTCTACCCATCCTTCAGTTCTGTAGCCCCATCACAGATGGTCACCATCAGCTTCCAGTAGACCTGGCCTCCAAAATTGAGCCCCTTGTTCTAAATACCCAAACCCCTGACTATGGCACCACCGTTCTAGCCATTTATTAACCCGCCAAATCCTTATAGCCTTTTTAAGGTCCTGCCCTTTGTCCTGTAGAATTGATGAAAATGCAATCTGAGCTCCAGAGCCTCTAACCATCTCCCCCAGGGCTTTTATTCCTTCTTAATGTTCTCTGGGCTACTGCTATCTATATCAATAGCACCCACAAGAACCAGTAGAAGCGGATAATAGTCAGTGGGACTGAGTAGAGCAGGCAACCTCTCTGCAACATCCCTGATCTGTGCCCCTGGAAGGCAGCACACACCCCTTGAGACTGGGTCAGGCCGACAGATGGCGTCTATGTGTCTTTCAAAGTAGAGTCCCTTACCAGTATGACCCACTGCTTTTTGCTGGCAGCACCAGTACTGATCTAATTTACCAGTTCATCAGCCGGTTGTCCACGGTGTATTTCCTTCCTAGCCCCCTGCAGAACTCCGAAGCGGTTCTGGGTGGGGACATCAGATTTAAGAGGAAGCCCTTTGCTTTTAATTGTCTTTTTTTTTCCGTTGTGTTTCCCAGCTTCCTGGGTTAGCATCCTCCTTCTTCCCACCAGGAGCTACAGTGGATGCTTGAGGCCCCTGCACAGCAGGTCCTGGAGCAAGCAGTGCTGCTTCCTTTCAGCTTCCCTGACATCTTTCAGCCTATTGATAGCATCCTGCAGCTCATCCACCTGCTGCAGGAGGAGCTGCACCAGGGAGCACAGAATGCAGCTCTACCCACTGTGTGCCTTCTCCCCAGGAGAGCAGTGCAGGCACTTTCTACACCTGATCTCTGAGCTGCATCCTCCCTTCCCATCAGCTCTCTGGGTGCCCACATTGGCCACTGCCGGGGCAGCAAGAGAAGAGATCCCAGACCGGGCCCCGGCCATAAGCTGCGGCCGACCACCCCGCTCTCCTCCTGCGCAAACTGCCTCACCGTGCACTCACTGAGGCACCACGCTCCCTGGGGCAGGTTTTTAATTAGCCAGGGCTGGTGCCGCTGCTCCTGGCACCAGGTGCTGTGAGCCTGTGTGTCAACTGAGCTGCCGGCTCCTGGGCAAGTCCTGTTGAGGGCTTGAGGCTCCCTCAGTGGCGACAGCCGTTCTGAGTTGAGGCTCCTGAACACTGAGCTTCCCCCGATCAGGTGTTGAAGGTGTCCTCTCTCGATCTACTCACCTCAAAAATTCAACTTACCCAGTTTCAGCCTTCTGATACTATTCGAACCTTGTACTACAAAGCCCATCCTTGGCCTGTGTGAACTGCACTGTTAACTGTGTTAGAATTTCTGTGAACATTATAAACTTTACAAATCAATAATTTTGCTAACTATATTTTACTGAAATTCAGGTGAAAGGGAGACCATGAATCTGAATTTCTTTTCAGAACATGTTGACTGAGCCCTGAATAAAGAGAAATGTTATGATTAAATCTTCAGTATTTTAAGTCACATAGAGTTTTTTAACACCAAAATGTGACATACACTTAGAGTCCCCACATGCTAAATAAGCTGTCGTATCTTCTTGACATTAGTGAATGTAGCAATATAATTCAAATACTGAATTGAATACAAGAACCTCATTTAGAAAAAAGATGCTTTTGTCGAGAAGTAGATCTGAGGGTTGTTTTTGCGTTTTGTTGATGGGGTTTGTAATAGTAGTGGCAAATCTGTCAGTTCATAACGAGCTATTGAAACAAAAGACAGCATTTCCATACTAAGAAACTGCATAGCATTTAAGAAAAGGACTAGCTAGAGATCACTAACTCACAGCTAGACATTGTTTGCTCATCATCCAAGATTTTATGCATTCCTTGGTGTTAAGAAGCACTTGGGATTTAATACATGTAACTTTAAATATTTCCCGAAGAAATGGAATAAAACAGCTTTGCAAAGGAGGTGTAAACTGATTTGTGGACAGAGATTTGTTTGAGCAGAATAGTGTATGATTTTGTGTGATAAGTTCTCGTGAATGTTCAGTATTTGCTGTACTCCACAAGTCCTTTGCTGTACTTCACAAGTTCATTGCTGTCCTTTATTTGGCAGAAGTTTGCTCCAAGTTAGCTTTAGTGCATTTCCTGTCATGACTGTTACTGTCTTACTGAGTCTGTGTAATTTCTGGATCTGGCTATAGCCGTCTATCATCTATGCAATGCATTACTTTACTGCTTGTAGAGTACTCAGTACAAGAAGATTGGCTTCAGGATTATGGTGATTACATGATACGGTATTGCAAGCATTCCAATAACAAAAGCTATGGCAAATGGACAAAATTTCATCTTATAGATAAAAAAGAAAGGTTAGCAATAGCATAGGGTCATGGGATCCAGGGAATCAGGTTGGGAGAGGGCTTAGGATCTTCTCTATTCCAGTCTCCTGTTCAAAACAGAGTTGGGAGACATACTGAGCCTGGCTTTTCAATAATTATTTGTATGTAAAACCATAGTGCTGTTCTTTTCTGCTTCATGTAATGGGAAAAATACCATCTAGAGCTGATATTTTCTGGAGTCATACTCCAGAAGCTACCATATATGCACACAGTGATATATGCATGGGCTGCAGGCCTGATTCTGGGAGATTTTGTATGCTTGTATGTGTTTGTGTGTGCACACATGTGGGAGTGTGTGAAAGTGGGAGTGCTGTTTCTTAATGAAACAGGTAAGGAAGTTCGTCCTGCTTACTCTATGTACATCATTAAGTCATTCCACATGAAGAGTAATAGGATACTGTCTTCACAGTTACACTTTTGCCCTTCCTTAGGAATAATAAAATTAATGTGCGTGGTTTCTCTGGTACTGAATATCTCTCCTGAGCTTTCTGTTTGCAGCATACCTTTGGCACAGTAGCTGTTCAAGTGTATCACAGTATTATGCTCAGAAATACTCTATATCTTCTGAATTTGGCAAACATTCCGAAATTTCAAGGCAGCTTACCATTTTAATAGGTCAACATGCCTTGAACATGTGGAGACAAAATTGTTAAGGTTGTATGACATGAGTTATTCTTAAATTCAGGGGAGTATGAATGCATTAATTTAACTCTTCTCGATATAAATGCTATATTTTGAAATGGCATTTTAAGACATTTGTTCTACAGTTTAATGTAGACTGCAAACCAACATATTTTAAAAGGATGAGAGCACTTCATTTAAGAACTCCATCCTTTCCAACTATTCTTAAACTGAAAACAGTCTGCTACTTACTGATGGTGTCTTTGTGAAATGTATTGTCTCACATGCACATGTATACACACACACTCTTCCCTCGCAATCACTGTGTTTTGCTGTTGTAGCTGATTAGTGCCTTCATTCCCATGTGTGACCTTTACAGTTGTGGCAGTGATTAAAGTTTATCAAATGCCTTTGGTGACTTGAACTGTCAGAAAGCAATAAGAGTGACTGATGCATTTCTTAGCCTTACATTCTGGGGGCAAAATCTACTTCACAAATCCCTTTCCAAACATAAGACTTTCTAAGCTGTCAAAGCCTTACATGGAAAACAAAACAAAAGGAGTGAGTGCAAAGTAAAAAAAAAAAGACATGTACTGAATATTCTTTTTGGATTAAGAGAGTACAGCTCTGTATGAGTTTGTGTGCAGCCTTGTCCTGGGTTCAGCAGCAGCAGTCATTTTTTCTTTTTTGTAGTAGCTGGCGCAGCACTATGTTTTTGATTTTCGGCTTGGGAACAGTGTTTATAGTTATGGCTTAGAATGTTTAGACTGGCCAAGGACTTTCTGAACCTCATGCTCTGCCAGGGAGGAGGGGAAGCTGGGGGGGAAGCTGGGAGGAGGCCAGGAAGAAGGAGAGACAGGGCACCTGGCCCAAACTAACCAAAGAGGTATTCCATATCACAGCACTTCATGCCCAGGAAGTAGAAACGGAGAGCAGAGACCTGGAAGGGTGTGGGGGGTGCACTGGGTGGTCAGACTTCATTTGAGGTGATGGGAGTGCACTTGTGTCATGCCAGGGGGTGAGCTGTTGTATTCTTTCTTTGTATTTGCCTTGTCATTATTATTATTGGTGGTAGCAGTAGTGATTTATGTTATGCCGTAGTTACTAAATTATTCTTATCTCAGCCTGTGGGAGTTGCATTCTTTCAATTCTTCTTCCCATCCCTCCAGGAGTGGGTGGAAGAAAGAGAGGGGATTGAGTGAAAGAACTGTCTGAGGGTCTTAAACCACGACAAGCCTGTTATGTGAGAAAACCTCGATGGATGTGCCATTATGGCTGCATTTAGGCAATTAAAGACAGTTATTTCAATCTACAGTTTGACAAACAGTCTGTTTAAATATATTTATAGATTTAAGTATAATTATCACCTAATAAGTATACTAGCAAATACTGAACCTTACAACTGTGACTGACTGTTCTGTGGAACAGTTAACTGCAGGGAAAAATACATATTTCCCCAAACTTACAGGGTTTAAATCAGAATTAAAAATAATTACACTCCCAAGCCACAGTCAAATCTCTAAGCACCCTAAAAGCTGGATAGAGTACTATTCCAAACTTTTCATCAAGGCTATGTTTGATCTGATTGCTGTTTGCTCAGTGAACTAGCCTTTTGTTCCTACAATTAAGTATCAGAAACTGGAGAAACATTGCTTTTCAGCACAGCATTTAAAAGGTAGCCTCTGTCTCTCCCTCTGGGTGCCTCCTGTGTTATATGTGCATTTGCTTTTACCCAGAGTTTATTTCCCTTCATTTTCTGACCCTATTATATTCCATGCCTATAGGAAGGATTCTTCTTCAGCCTGAATTCAGCATAGGATCTCCATAGGGAAATCAAATAAAAACTTTTGAAACTAATTTTTAAAGCCTTTGGCTTTTATTTTTAAGAGCACTTTTATTGGATATATTGCAATCACTAATCTGTTTATGCCTTGTGCAAAACAGTATTTCATTCTCTCAAAGAATATAGACCTTACGATTCTCAAGAAAATTAACTCTGAAAGATCAGAAAGTCTAAGTCTGTCAGGTTATTCATAAGGGTAGATGCTTCAGAGCATGTACCATATAAGAGTATTGAAAACAAACCCACAAAACTTTATTTTACGTAGAAAACTCCTTATGAAGTAGGTTACAATGAACACAACAAAACATTTATACATGTATGCAAGCACATAAACACACATCAAGTCATCAATAGTTACTGGAGTTCCTGCTCTGTTGTCTCTTGGTTTCTGTAATTTAATGTATAGATCAATACTGAAATATTAACTTAGGGAGGAAGTTGATGGCAAGAATTAAATTTTTAAAGTGAACTTGTTTGGTTCTTAGTTACTCTCCTGAGTGACTGTGTATCTGATAATTTTGTATGTGAATGCTCCTTGCAAGGATTATAATTACTATGTTGTAAAAAATAAAGGTAAACTATTTGGGAATACAAAAAGTGATTTTTCTCGGTGCTGCAATTACATTTTACTTACAGGCTTAGGAACTTACTGTAATGTTTGGTCATTAAGGGATTATATTTTCCCTTAAGTGTTTCGATTTGACTCAAAAGGTCAAAAGAGACATTACTTTTGTTTGACATGTTATTGTAATGCACCGCAGTGAATAAAAATTGTCTTTTAAGCTGCATTGTAGAAGAAGCAAGACTTTTATTTCAATGCAAAGGCCTGGAAATTTAGAAACTTAAACCAAAACCCATCTCTTGGGCTAGAAGATAAGTGTGGGACAGTCAGCATCTTTGAAAGTCAGAGATCATACTGCTATGAATGTAGAGACCTAGAAATTGCTATTGAAGATCAGGTGAGTTCTTCAATTAGTGTAGTTTCCTATATCTCTTAGCAACTAATGCCAAAAGCTGCAGGAGAAATATATCTGCCAGAAAGCTATACCTGCATCATGAAGGTTGATATTTCCACTTTTCTTACAACGAAGAGAATGTTCTTTCTCACCATTAAATTAATGTCCAGATTTCTCCATGCCTCAGCTAATTTCTTGGCGATGAAGGAATGTTAAATAGACTTTTCTTCAGCTGCAGTTCCTTATTACTGGAGGGTGACCTCTTTGTCTGTGTTTTGCCCTTGCTCCTTACCTGGCACACAGATCAGGGAACTGCAGTAAAAAGAGCATTTATGTTCCAAAAAAAAAGGACATCTTAGGTAGGATACGAAGTTTTAGAAGTGGCCTCATGACCTAATTTGAGAAAGGGTACCATGGAGACCCTGAACCAGTTGTTTAGGTTGTCTGGGCCTCAATATGTAATTTCTAAACTGAGGATAATGGCATTGCCATTGGATCTTTGGAAGGATATTCTGAGAGTTAGCAAACTAAGGATTAAAGAATGCAAGGAGTTTGTGTTCACATGACCTAAAGCAACACAGATGAATGCACATTTTAGCATAATATTCAGTACTTTGTGATGTTATTCTCATAGGACCACAACATTTTTATTTGAGGTAAATAATTATTAAGCAAACTCAATTCTGATAACTCAGTATCTCTTACACTTTCATTGTCCACAACACTTCAACAGTAGGCATATTTTAAGTCTGTCAAAGATAAATTGGGCTTTCTACTGTTTTACATGTCCCTGAGCATGCATGCATGTTTCAGATTAAAAAACCAAATAGATCCTATAACGCTGTGGTTGAAAACCTGAGCAACTGAAGACTTTCTGGCTATGAGACAACCTTGCAATGCTATGATTAGTGAAATTGGCAGCAGTAATAGGAGATTTTAGGAGAAAGAGTTTGGTCCAAAAGAGTACAAGAGTTGAATGGCCATTTGTTTTTGTAAGAACTGCTTTTTTGCAGGTGGAAAGGCATATCAGCTTTTATCCCAGTCAGACTCTTTTTAGACCCACAGTGAGCAGTT
>JASSUY010013754.1:0-12234 GCA_032466535.1 Forpus xanthops
TGGAAGAAGTAGGCTTGCAGACAAACAAAGCTTGCTCCAGAGTCAGAGAAAAAGTCCACTAGCAGCTTGTGGATGAAATTGTTATATAATGCCAAAAAATATATGACAGCTTGCAAAAAAATTTTGGAATGCTTAGTGGCACATAGACATGAAACAGCGTGTTAAAAAAAATGTGCAGTCATCTGTGGAAAATATGCTTAAGTTATTCGGTGTTGACATTGCAATAAATAAATTAGAAGCATATCTCTCAAATGTTAGTCCTAGCAGGCAGCCATGTGCTTTGACAAGGTAGTTGCTGGGATAAGAACGACTGCATCAGAATTGGAAGTATGGTATGTACAGTATTTCTCAGTGACCACATGGCCAGCCAGCTGGTCACCAGGGAAAGGTTGGAATGGTTCTTCACAGGCAAGTTTCCCAGTTTCATCTTGGATAGACTAAATCTTGTGATTTAATAGGAACATTGTCACAGAAGAGATGTGAATTTATTTTGCAAGCTTCCTTGCTACTCCCTAGTCTGATTGGTAGTGAGAACTATATGGAGACAGTATGGAGGAAGTAAGAAATATTTCATATTGCTCAGCAACAACTCAAAGGAAAATTCTTAACATGCATAGAATCCTGATGCAAAAGGACCCCAAGACTTGTGCAGGTAGGTAGGTATATGAGACACCACAGAAAAAGCTGTAAAGGTGAAAGTAATCCTCATGTCTATTTGAGGGACTGTAGAAATGTTCATTTGGTAGCGATCTCCAAATGTCATTCCCCTGTCCCAAAACACAGTGTTTGATCATTCCTGAAAGACAGCTCTATTGACTGTTATTAAAGACCTCCAATGGTGAATATTGTAGAAATCCTGCAGGAAATGTATCCCAGTGCTTCACCACATTTTAGCTGTTGGTTGTTTTTTGAAATGTCTAACCTAAATCATCTTTGTTACATCTTACGCTTACTCATTTTTGTCATACCCATCACAGACAGCTAGGCGTTTAGAAATTTGCAGATGTTTTCCTTCTTTTGTAAGCTAATAACCACTAAACATTCAAATGTTCTGTGAGTCCTAGACTCCTGTTTTCATATGTTCATGCTTTTGCTGCATAAATTCAATATAGTTATTAATCTCTTTTTCAGATGATGTCACACACTTTTTTGCTGACAGTTCTGTCAAATGCCCTGGAATTAAAGAAACAGAGAAAGTCAAGTAACAACTCACACCAGAACATAATCTAACATGACAAATGAAACTAGGAAACTTGTCTATTACTAGTTTTTCCAGTCTCTTTCCATTAGGCACTAGGTAACCTTTTTTAGGACTTTGCATACTTTCTGTTTTAAACTGAAAAGGAGAGTTTTGTAGCAATGACTGGTGGCATGTGTTAGGATTTTCAGGATCTCACCTCATCACCTTTGTTCTGGATGCTGTTTTATCTCCTGAGAAAATCACACTTCCTTCCTCTCTAACTTGCTGCCAGTTTATTTTTTTCCCCCTTTTTGTTACAGCTTCTGTATCATGGCTTGCCCAAAGGTGGCTCAGTTCACATGCTCATGCTTATACAGAGTACAGCCTCTCTTGAACATACTTTCAGAGTGATGCTAGAAGCCTTTCCTAGAGCAGGAGACACATTGCTGTCGGCTTTCATGGCCCACCCTCAGTGCAGTTTGATTCACCAACCTCATCTGTGCACTAGAACCCAAAGAATAAAATCGTTATGGGCATGAAGCAGACAGAGGGTACTTGGTGGTCTCCAGCTCCCTTAGAAAGAGTATGCCCTACTTAAATATTTTTTGCAAGAGGAAACACTCTAATATGTGAAGGTATTGAGTGCAGAACCTCACAAGGAAACACCAGAAATATGCAGCAAGGCTTTGTCCTGAATACAGGACTCCCTAACCTAACATACAAGGCTGACTTTTCTCCTGTGATTTTTAAGCCAAAGTATTTGGAGTGAGTTCCAGATCGTGTTTGTATTCAGACAATAATGTTTCTGCTTCAAGGCAAATTAAAATAAGCAGCTGTCAAATCTCTAGTGGCTTAAAATGTGGGTAGTCTGGCTATATAATCACCCTTGGACAGCATGTGAAATCTATCTGCACATCCTCCGTGTGCACTCACCAACCACTGGTAGTGTGTGTCAGTCAAGATGGTGGCTGCTCCTATGTAGAACTAAGGGGAAGATCCAGATACCATCAGCCCCCAAAGGTGAGCAGTTTGTGTCTGCAGTGGCTGCAGTGGTGGAGTCCTTAATCCAATTTCTCTACAAAAGCAATACTGTAGCAAAAGTAATTGTGATAGAACTCCTCTTTGGAGACGCAGACCAACTTTTTCATATTTGACAATGCATTTTTGAAACCTCAGTTTCTAACCTCTCCATGAGAGATGTTCCAAAGATCTTTGAATTCTGGGAGCAGCTGAGTGCTTGCCATCTGATAGTCGAGATGAGCACCTCAGAAATGAGACACTCAAAATAACACTCTGAAACTGGGTGCCCTGGGATCCCCTCTGTGTCACTAAATGTTGAGCTCAGGATTTCCTGCTTTTACTGCAGCTCATGTAGATGGATGTCACAGATGGTGTAGTCCCTGAAAGTATGGCTTCTTAACAAGGTGACTGAAAATGAGGTGTTAAAGCCCAGGCAAGGCATATTGATGACTGCTTCATTTTAGGTGATTTCACATTACTCAGTGAAAACCTTTTTTCATTAACTTTTTGTTTTACAGATTGTGACTAATAGTTTATTGTAGACACTTTCCCTCCCACAGTAATTCACTTAGCTTAAGCCTATCTATCAGTTTGTGCTTTTAAAGCGTTATGGCCACGGTTCTTTCCTTAACACTGCAGCGTTTAGCAGAAAAGACCTGTTAAGCTCCTAGATAGCCTAAATATGTAAAAAAATATTAACATTTTTTGTTCCTTTGTTCTACAAAACCTAAATACCAAATATCTAAATTATCTGGTCCTATCACTTTATTAATTTGTTATAAAACATCAAAAAACTCCAACAACTTTTACAGCATATGAGAAAATATTTGGGAAAGCAAAAATGGTTTCATTCCCAGTTAGGCAGAGTCTATTGCACAGATTAATTTGTGCAGGGATAATAGACTGGATGGTAGCATCCTCACTCATACAAAATCTCTACTGACAACAATATTTGCCAGTACTCAGTTTTGACTGGCTATAAGCCATTTTAGATATATGAATTAGTGACAAAATAACTTAGAAAACTGTGTTGGTAGCTTTTTTGAGGCAACTTCAGAAATAGTCTTTGTCATATATCCTGTCTTATCTTAGACCAACAAGATTGAAGGTATTGGACCCAGTGAGTGCTGACTGTTTTTTTATCAAGAGCAAGTTCTTAGTAAGGTGCTATGTTGCTTGCAACACAGGATCAAGGAATGGTAATGTGTATATTCATGGTAATGCCACAAAATATAGAATACTTCCCCAGTTCTAGCCCCCAAAAGCAGCTGAAGAGTTTCAGAATTCACTTGCTGTGGCAGAGTGGCTGCAAACTTCCACTCAGTAATAAAATCCTAAGTCTGTATGAAGATGTATGTCACTGATGGTAGAATAAAAAGAAACTTTTTGTATGTGCATATGTATAGAATAAGATTAAGGTATAAATTCTAAACACACATATATATTTGCATGCATACTAGTTATACTGTACTTTATTACAATATTACATGGTATATATGTTACATACAATGTCCTGCCTAACATTTATAATATAGATACAATAATGCATCGTAGAATCATAGAATAGTTAGGGTTAGAAAGGACCTTAAGATCACCTAGTTCCAAACCCCCTGCAAGGGGCAGGGGCATCTGCCACTAAACCATGTCACAAAAGGCCCTGTCCAACCTGGCCTTGACCACTGCCAGGGATGAAGCATTCACAGCTTCCCTAGGCAACACATTCCAGTGCCTCACCACCCTCACAGTAATGAATTTCTTCCTCAGATCCAATCTAAACTTCCCCTGTTTAAGTTTGAACCCGTTACCCCTTGTCCTATCACTGCAGTCCCTCATGAAAAGTCCCTCCCCAACATCCCTATAGACCCCTTCAGAAGGCTGCTATGAGGTCTCCATGCAGCCTTCTCCAGGCTGAACAGCCCCATCATACTAATATATGACTTATATAGAACCTATAATATGCCAAATTACACCTAGAAATATGCTAAATATACACATATGTTTATATATTAGGTGTCTAATACTTGTCTCAAGGACTGTGGGGATGCCTAGCTGTAAATCTAATATTTAGGGAAAGCTGTTTTTTCCTCAATAGTGAGCGCCTTAGTCTGTTTTAACTATCCTAGTGTGTCTCTTTAATCTCTTTGAATGCTGTCTATAAGAATTATTGCTCCCATATATGAAAAATAAGAAAAATGTCCTTTTGCTATGGAATTTGATAACATTTGTTAGATTTCCTATTTTCCAGATGTTCTAGTAACTCTTTGACTTAGGCAGCATTTTTCATTTCAAAGATGCCTTCCAGAGTTTGAGTTTCCCCACATAAAAAGAATCACTTTGGGCTTGGCACAGAGGCTCTAGTTAGTTCTTTCTTTGTCCATGAAGTTATCTCTGAAATACTGTGGCAAATCATGCGCCTGTTCGGGACTTCAAGTAGTTACAAGGCACACTGTGACCATAGAAAACCTCAGGAAGAGAGAGAACAGCTCCAACCAAAACCTTAGGAAGGCACCTGCCATCCCGTGAGACCTATCATAATATTCACTCTAGGGTAGATAGTGCATGTTCCTGTTCCCCTCACTGACAGTAATATCCTGATTTAAAGGGGAGGGATCATCCTTTATTTCCCTGGTAAAATATTTTCTCCTATGTATATTTGCTGTACCCAATCTAGCCACATTAGAGCGTAACTTACAGACAGGCAAAAACTCTGTGCTTACATGCAGGAGAACAAATGAAAACAAACCTGTCCTCATTGTTATGTTTTTAAGGCTAAATTAATGAGTCACATATAGCCGCTGTGATACTAACCCTCTATCAGTTATGTAGCAACCACCTCTCCAATAAACCAGGTTGATGTTAGCAACTGTGAAGGTCTTGCAGAGATTGGATTTCCAGGAGTACTGCTGCATGGCTGGTTGCACAGCATTGTCATCTTGCTCACAGCAGTTCAAAAGTGCTCCTGCAGCCCTCTGCAGGTAGCTACTGGGAGAGCTACTATCCCATCTGGTGCCAAGCAGCTGCACTAGCTCTCTCTGTTAACCCCTCTTAGTTGGGGCTGTAAAAGGCTCAGCATTACTGAGACAAGGAGACTTTCAAACATCTACAGTGAGGTGCATAAACAACAAGCAAATACTTACAAAAACAACCTCTCGTGCAGTCAAGGTTGAAAGAAAGATGGAAGGAAAAGGAACCAAGGTAAGCCATAGCTTAAAACTAGAGGAAGATTGTTTTCTACATAAGCTGAAAGCAATTTACAATATTTAAGAGGTTCACTAGCAATATTATGCTACTGTGTTTAGTTTGTGTCCTGCAGTACACTCAATATCTTGTCGGATAATAGGATCCTCTCATCTTTTATTGTTTGCTGTATTCTGGCTGTACCAAATTCAGCACCATCTGTGCTGTATTTGCATTTCTCTAGTTTATTCTAGTGCACAAAACGGTATGACGTGAACCGCAGTTGAGGAGCCAACTTTGTTTCTGACTTCTGTCCTCCAATAAAAAGGAAATATCCATTGTTTGAAGTAGCTTTATTTGAATATTATTCACCTACCTGTGTTGCAAAGAACCTGAACTATTGCATAGTGTTTAACAGTGTGAAGCTCTTTATGCCTAGAAAGTGCTGTTGACATGTTGGCATATCGGTATCAAACTCTGCAGCTGTTTCGTAAGGCAAAACAAGTAGATAGTATTCCATGGATGAGATGATTGTGAGGCTGAAATGTTAGAGCCTCTGTTTCTCAAGCGTGTTGTTTTAGCTTTGACTACACAAGTACCAGTATCGAGGTCTTAGACTGGGGCTAAATTTGGAGCTATCATTCAAAATGTGCCTTAATAACCAGACTTCCACAAAGATGGATAAGACTGTCAGATTCTGAGTGCTGAGCTGTTTTTAGGATACTGTGTCTGGTAGCCAAGATACAGTCCCCCAGAACTTGTGTTTGCAGAAATCAAAGCCATCCAGTAAAGAAATACCAGCTCAGTCTTTCAGCCATGCTCTTCCTGTTAACCTTGCAGTGCAGTGAGTCTCAGTATGTAGCAAACGTGGAGGGTGGGGGGCAGTGCTGTAGGTTTATGTAGGCTCTCAGTTTTGTTCTTCTTGTGCAACTCTACTATACTGGTACCTCTACAAATGGCCACTCTGGGAGAGAAGGGGGAGAACTTTTCCACTACACTTTCTAGTGACTTCAGTAGTTTGTCATGAGACTCCGAATTCCGTAACACTGTGATTTCTTATCATATGTTTTAACAGGATCAGACTGACAGCTTATAAAAATCTGGCCTGTAAGGAGATTTTGGGTTGGAGATTTGTTAACTTTGAATCACCAGAAGTCACTAATCACTTTTGGAATTCTTCTCTAGAATTCACTAGCAATTCTTCCCTATTGCTCGTCTCTACAATAGGCACAAAACTGCATTAAAAATTAAGGGGAAATGGGTGAAACGAACTGACATTGGACATGCATTGATTCCAAGAAAGTCATTTTTCTCTGGGAATATCTGAATGAGTTTAATTTTCTCTCTTAAATGTGAGACAGCCTGCTGTTCCATGTCCTTTCTGTAGCATGCCTTCTTTTGCTTAAAGAAGAGCTTGGGCAAAATATTACATACAAAAGTCTATTTAGAAATAAGGTCTTCAAAACAGAGGAGTGGTCTGGAATGCTGACTTGTTTGAAAAAAGTAATTCACAGACTTGTGGGTAGTAAGGTAAATACAGTCAGCTGCAGGAAACAAAGAAGCGGGGGAGAGGGTTCTCGGTGTGAAGTCAACAGAGGAGAAAGCTGGATCTTGCATTCAAGCAAGATACTGTGCTAGCTGGCAAGGATGGAAAATAGTATTCACCCCAGAAGGGTTGTTTTCACCCTTTCCTTTTCTGATTCTTGAGTGGTTTGTGGCAACTGTGTGTTGTCACAGGCCTACAGGCCTGCTTAGGGCATGGACAATGTGTGAGTGAATGTCTAGGAGAGCACAAGAAACTACTTCCCAGGCAGAAAATGTTAAAGATTATTTTGAAGCATAGAACAAGTTGGGTAATTAAAAGGTGCCACAATCAAAGTTTGTGATTATTTTTAAAAAAAAATTATTTCTCCATCAGAGCTTGAAGTATTTTTATATTTAACTTGCAATATAACCTCAATGAGGAGAAAGAGGAAGCTTCCCTTTGTGAAGTCTTCCTTGAATGCCCTGCACTTTGGGAAAGGTGCACAATTTTCCAGAAAGGTGGAAAAGCCCTTTTGTCATCTTGATGTATTAGGTGCAAACAACTTCCCAAACCACCTTACTTGCACCTTGGCAACATAAATGCTCCAACTTCAGGATAATTCAGAGCACACCAATTTGAGTGCAGTAAATTGTTCCCTGCATAAAGCTGTCCCTTCTGGATTGTATAGGAAAATAATCTTGGATACTGACTGGAGTCAGAGGACATGAAAGCACTCCTGTTGCCACCTCCTTCACCTCAGAAACAAGAACCCAGTATATTTTTCCCCCCCTCCCCTATGTTTCATTCATCAATCCAGGAAGCTGCCCTGTTGTGGGGAACCTTGATACACGGAGAAATTGCAATGTGGTAGGAGTCCATTTGTGCACTTTCTTCCAGTGAGCAGTAGAGCTGGTTTTTGATGTGAACTGTTGTGCTAAGTATGTGATGATCAAGTTCTTCATGACATAGTCTCTCTGAGAGCTGAAGATTTGCAACCGAAAAATTAGCTTATTCTTAACCTGGCCTTGTGGGCTGAGAAAATTTGCATTTTACAGACCTTTTGTCTCAATGCAGGTGTTTACATAGTACTAGGAATTTTTTCCCCCTCTTCAAAATAGTCACAAAAGTTGGGGCGTGAGGAATTGCCAACCGTATTTTAAAGGAGCCGTAGCCATGGTAACTGAGGTACCTTCAGTTACCAAGGTAACAGATGCAGCTCGACTGCCTTGCTGTAAAGCCAGACAAATCTACTCATGATCTGTTGATTTTAAAATGCTTTATAAATTGTTGATCTATTTTAGGCACTGAAATCCATAAATCAAAATGTCTGTTAAAATGACCAATGCACTCTAATATTTATGAATTATTCACCCTATTTTTATTTCACCAACTGGATTTTTCCCCCTATCAATGTACCTAAGCTTTTTCTGCTCCTAGTTTCTCTTATTTATTGTTTAGAATTTTTTTTTTTTCTATCTGAAACATACTACTCATATTATTGCTGGTCTTAAGTCTTACTTACTGGAGAAATCCTAGTCCCTTCCCAATGCCCCCTGCTCCAGTCCTGAAGTCTCTAAATGGAGCTTTCTGTACTTCTGTCCTGAAACCACAAAATACATTTTGCTAAAAATCTGCTAATGAATTAAATCAATACAATTTGGAATGAGTTCCATCTCAAACAATCAATACAGGCCCAGTGATGTAGAAGAGGCAGGCAGCTAAATTGGTATAAATAAATTTACAATTGAATTTACTTTTTAAAACAAATTAGGACATTTCTAGACTTACCCAATATGATTAAGTGCAACTTATGCAAACAAGCGTATTCCTAGGTTCTAATACTAGTAGTACACTTGTTACTATTTGTAGCTCAGTAACTTTTACTCCTGGGATAATATGCGTAATGTCTTGGCTCAAAAGCATGGTTTGCCTATTATTAAAACAGGTCATGTTTATTCAGGATTTCCCCTTATGAGCTTGTTTTTGATAATTATTTGTGGTAGCCTCTGTTTTTTAATGAGCACTGAAGAATTGTGTAATTCAGTGTAAATTGTGCAATAAGCTAACACACTTGTGTCCTGATATGCATATGCAGTGAAGGACAGGACCTATCCTTCTGACCTTGCCTCTGGCATTATTGCTGGCTTAGGTGAGTGCACCAGCACTACATGCCTTTGCTTTCCTCTCCTCCATCTGTGCTAGCCGCTCTGCAGACTTTGCCACTGCCTTATGTGCGCAAGGAAAAGTATAGGAGAACACAATTTTGTCTAAGTGGAGCAGTATGATGCGACTCTGACCTGCTTGACTCTGGAAGGAGGATGTGCTGGAATATGCAGTCCAAGGTCATCAGAGCTGCATGATCATAGACAGCTTGGATCTGGAAGGAGTGTAGCCATGACATTATGCCCAAATCTCTATGATCTGCCATTCTTTATCTGCTAATTTTGAGGTCTTTCCCCTGCACAGATGACACATTCAGGGACATGCAGTGGGCATATCACTAGGAGGCAAGCAATATCTAGCTCTTTGGATATCTGCAGTGCTTGCTGCATTCATTTCTTGTGTTTATGGCTGTGTTGTTTCAATAGTTATGCCAAATCTTACAGTCTAAAACCAAGTAAAATTCTGAATTACTGAAAAGGTGAGTTATAGAAGATTCCCTCAGATCTGCTTATTTTGAGGATTGGTGTCAGCAATGCTGTAAGACTGGCAAGTCTAAGAACCTGACATTAAAAAAACACAGATATTTAGGCAGATGTCATGGAATTTAACAAAGCCACTGGATTTTGAAGGTGCTTGGCTTATTTTCTCTGACCAACATGTGCTTGCTCATGAGCATGTCATTACGGTCTTCTTGGTGTTCTTGTGTAATGACCACTAGCATGAGTCATTCTTGCTCAGAAAATCCTATTCATTCTTCATGTGCATCAACTCCCATTAGATGAGGAAATCTGGTAATAGGTGTTGCTTCAATACTGTTTTTTTGGCATTTCAGATGAAACATCATTCTTAGAAATCTTGGAAGTGAGAAACTCCAAAGGGTATATCCTGCACATCCTGCTCAACTGAGAGGCCTTTCCAGGGTTATTCAGGGGATTGTAGCAGATGAGCCTTCTCGTGCTCTTTCATCCCATTTTTATATTTACAAGATTTCTTTTCTTTTTTTTTTTTTGCTTAGCTTTTCCCACCAAGATCAAATTGCTTCTCAGATTGTTGCAAACTACTTTTTAACCTCTTCAGTCAGTTTCTTAACAGAAATGGATATACTGACTTGGTTCAATCTGTCATCTTAGTTTCAGTTATTCCAGGCTGCAAAGGTATCTTTTGGATTTAGTGACGGTTGCCTAAAAACTAAGGATGAAGAATGCAGGGATCTTGTCAAAGCTCAGTTTAGATTGAAATATTTATAATTTGAGTATTAACATTTTCCCTGGTATTCAACTGAAGCTTAAATGTTATTGATGTTATTGATAATTTGTTATCATGCACAGACATGTTTAAATTGATAGCATGTTATAAGGATTTTGCTTTTCAATACCACAGTATAAAAAATCTAATTAGTCTGCCGGTTTGTCTGCCTTTCAAACCTACTCAACAAGTAGCTCAAGTACAAGATGTTCTTGTCTGATGCAACTGACAGATACGCTGCACTTACACAGCCCTCCCCATCACTTGCCAGACAGGGAACTGTATCATGATAGCTGAGCTGCCTGAACATAAAGAATATCTAAACTGATTCAGTGGCTCAAGAATGCATGCAGTATCACACAGTGTGTTTATTACAGTGTCATACTCTTGTAAGTGGACTTGGATTCAAGGATCACCTGCTGCAAGCTCAGGTGTGATACATCCCTACTAGAAGGAGGTGCTGCAGGAGGGCCAGGAGATGTCCTTGGATGGATAGGGAGCTGCTGAGGAAAACTTGAAGGAAAAAAAGAGGTTTATAAAAGGTGGAAGCAAGGACAGGCAGCTTGGGAAGAATACAAGGATGTTGTCCAGGAAGCTAAGGCCCACTTAGAATTAAACTTGATTAGGGATGTGAAGGATAACAGGAAGGGATTCTATAGGTACATTACAAATAAAAGACAGACTAGAGACAATGTGGGCCCCTCCAGAAGCTATCAGGAGAACTGGCTACCCTGGATTTGGAGAATGCTGAGATTCTTAATGACTTCTTTGCCTCAGTCTTCACTGGAAAATGCTCTGACCATACCACCCAAGTCTTGGAAGGCAGATGCAGGGACTGTGAGAATGAAGACCTTGGGCCCACTGTAGCAGAGGATCTGGTTTGAGACCAGAGGATCTGGTTTGAGACCGTCTTAGGAACCTGAACATATGTAAGTCCATGGGACCTGATGAAATACATCTGTGAGTCCTGAAGGAGCTGGCAAATGAAGTTGCTAAGCCACTGTCCATCATACTTGAAAAATCATGGCAGTCAGGTGAAGTTCCCGACAACTGGAAAAAGGGAAATATAAGCCACATTTTCAAGAAGGGGAAAACGGATGAGCTGGGGACCTACAGACTAGCCAGCCTTAGCTCTATGCCTGGCAAATCTTGGAGCAGATTCTTCTGGAAGGCATGCTGAGACACATGAAAAACAACAAGGTGGTTGCTGACAGCCAGCATGGTTTCACTGAGGAGAAATCCTGCCTGACCAATCTGATGGCCTTCTACGATGATGTCATGGTTTCAGCAGTAGCAGTCATTTTTCTCCTTCTTGGAAGCTGGTACAGTGCTGCGGTTTTGATTTTGGGCCTGGGAACTGCGCTGATATCACCAGAGTTTTCAGTTTACTGCTTGGTAAAGTTTTGTCTGACCGAGGACTTTCGGAGCTTCATGCTCTACCAGGGAGGAGGGAAAGCCGGGAGGAAGCAGAGACAGGGCGCCTGACCCAAACTGACCAAAGAGGTATTTCGTACCACAGCATGTCATGCCTAGGATATAAAAATGGAGAGCAGAGAGCTGGAAGGGTGAGGGATGCGCTGTGTGGTCGGGCTGGGTATGCAGTTAGTGAGCTGTTGTATTCTCTTCCCTTGTATTTCTCTTGTATTATTCTTGGTGGTAGCAGTAGTGATTTGTGTTATACCTTAGTTACTAAACTGTTTTTCTCTCAACCTGTGGGAGTTGCATTCTTTCAATTCTCCTCCTCATCCCTCCGGGACTGGGGGAAAAAAGAGGGGAGAGTCAGTGAGCAAAACTGCATGAGGGCCTTAAACCATGACAGATGGGGCTACGGAACTGATGGACAGGGCTAGAGCACTTGATGTCATCTACCTGGACTTGTGCAAAGCGTTTGACACTGTCTCACATGACATCCTTGTCTCTAAGT
>JASSUY010013755.1:6048-17342 GCA_032466535.1 Forpus xanthops
GTCTCTCGGCAGATCGAGGCGCTGCAGGAGGTGCTGGAGAAGCTGAAGAGCAAGAGGGTCCCGCACTACGAGAAGAAGTTCGGGCAGGTGCCCATGGTGAGTGCGGCTGCGGGATGGGACGGGGCGTGGCGGGACAGGCCACCCTCACTGCCTGTCGCTGCCCGCAGTGTGACGCCGGGGAGCAGTGCGCCGTGAGGAAGGGGGCCCGCATCGGGAAGCTGTGCGACTGCCCCCGGGGGACGTCGTGCAATTCCTTTCTCCTCAAGTGCCTGTGAGCGGGGCGCCCCGGGGCGAGCCGCCGGGAGCGCAGACACCGACGTCTACTCGCCCTAACATGCCGACCCGGGGCTGCTCGTCCGCCCGGGAAACGCAGCGAGAAGCCCCCGCGTCGCCTGTGTAACGCCGTCCGCGACATCCGACATCCATGGAGTTGCTTTCTTTCTCTCCTCCCCTCTCCCTTCTCTTCCTCCTTCACCCTCTGACTTTGTCCGTCCAGGAAACACCGAGCCCGTGCCTTGCCGAGTAGAGGCGCCGGTACCGGGAGCTGCAGAATCCTTCCTGTGCGGTGCAGAGCCAAGCAGTGCCCGGAAGCGCGGCTGGCGCCGTGCCGTGCCCCGGGGAGCCCGGCTTCTTCCCGCGACGGCCGGCGGATCGGCCGGGCCCTGGGGATCCCCCGGGGGGTGGCGGGGGGCGGGTGTGTGCGGAGAGCCGTGTCCCAGCCGAGGGGTCCCCGCTCGGAGCACCCCGGGGGTAGCGGTGTTTGGGGACCGGCGGGAGCCTGGCTGGGGGGTGCCGGCGGGAATCGGTTGCTTTCCCGGAGCCACCACAGAGAGAGAGCTGTCTGTATCCGTTGCAAACTACTAGGGGATATCCTAATCATCTAGACCAAATTGCTCACGTTTCTACAATGAATTGGTGTACAGAAAGAAGTCTGTCCTCCATAAATACACTGCGTTTTAGCAAACTCATAACGCGTTTTAAGCCTTTGTCTCCGTTAATAAAGCCACTGTTCTGATGGCAGTGTTTTGGAAGAAGTTTTAATTTCACACACGGGAATCCGCAGCACTCAGAGGGAGATGCTGAGGGTTACTCCAACATTGCTGCAACCACCTGCATCACTGCGTGCTTCAGCTGGACTGCCAGCCAGCTCAGGACAGGGATGGAAACTGGGGCTCATGTCTTCTGGTGAGGGAACCTGCTCTACGGGTGCCCAGGGGGACTGTGAGGAGCGCAGGCACTTCTGACCTCAGGTTTTCCCTTGGGAGAGTGCAGGGTCCATCCCAGCCACGAAACCTGGGCTGGGGAGGCAATGCAGGGGGGCAGCCACCATGGGCTGGATCGATTTTGCTGCTTTGTGTTTTATCCCCGTAAAAGATGAACCTTTGACAGAACTTCCTGCTCTCCATTGGTGAAAACTCGTGTGTGTCTGTGCATGCCAGAATCAGCTCTTATTTCTACCAGCTGAGAGATGAGGGTCTGTGTGTGCCAAGGTAGGCTTGGGGAAAAAGCACTCCTCCAAACAAGTTTCATATTTAGTACTGAAGAGAGCACAAATTTAGGTGAGAAATGCAGAGACTCGTGAGAGAAATGTGAATTCTGTAAGGCCCTTGCTTTACCCCGAACAGTAAAGGAGTAAACAGGAGGCAGCCTTGCTGAAACAGGTACAGGAAAACTGACTGCAAAAAGGAATATCACACTGGGTTTTATTTATTGTTGATATTACTATTATGGCTTTTATTATCGTTATTATTATTGCTGTTATTACTATTGCTATTATTACCGTTATCACTATCAGTGCTATTAATGTTATTTTCCAGGACAGAGATGAGCTCTTAATATCCCTGAGAGAAAAAGAAAATAAGTGTGAAAGTCGGTGGAGCAGACAGGACCAGAGAGCTGGGGGATGCCATGTTTGTGCAAAGCAGTACTGATCAGGGGGGAGCTCTGTGTTTTGGGGGCTGAGGGGCAGAAGGGGGATGTTAAAGTAGGGGAGCATCGTGTTGCAAATGGTGGGAACACTGTCCAGAGGGGACTTTACAAAGAGGAAGGGATATGAAGTGAGAAGGGATGCAGAAGTGGGAATTTCCAGGCAGAGGTGGCTGTGAGCCACGACTGCGGATTTTGTGCCTGTGGGTTGGTGCTGACCTGCAGGGAAGAAGTGTGATGGTGCATTCACAGAGGTGGAGGTGTGCATTAGGTTTGGTAAACTGGAACCTGTGCTTGTGGGTGTCTTTATGGCATTTCCAGAGACACGGTAGGGACATTTACTATTCATCTCTTGTGGAATATTGAAATCATTTTTGTAGCCTCTGGGCTTGGTTCCCGTACACACACATACTACAAAAGGACTTACATTTAGGTGCTGCATGCTTTCAGGCATGCAGGCTGTTCAGTGGTCCTCACAGCATGGAGTCCAGCCCCAGGTATCCTTGTCATCTCAATGAACTGAGGTCTGCATAGATCGCCTCAATATGCAACATTTTTGCTGATGGTTCATTTACACAAAATTGGGCTGAAACATGAAATATGGGACTAAAATATGTCAAAAGTTAATGAGCTTGTGCGACTATTTTATAGTCCTTGTTTTGCCTGGTAACAGTGCTCAGAATTATAAATGTGGTTTAAATAAAGATGCAAGTTCTAAATTAAAACCTAACTTAAGGAAACAGGGATTTATGTTTCACTTGCATAATGGCGTCATTGTGAGAATATTCTCTGTGATACTGTGTGCACCAGCCTGAGGGCTCTTATCACACTGATTATGCTCATGACCTCTTGCATTGCATTACAGTCATTTCTATACTACAGATTGAAAAAAAGCAGGTGAGGAGGAAAACCTGTGCCTGCCCTGCTCCTTCTCTGGGAAGTGGGATAGGAGTAGGAGAAGTCTGGCCACACCAAGGGCAGCCCCTGGTGGTCCCAGCCCTCAGCAGCCCCTGCAGGATGCACCCTAGTGCCTGACAGGATGCGTCCACATGTGCTGTGGTAGACGGACAGCTGGAGGCCAGTTGTCAGTGGTGTACACTGGGAGCAACAGTGGCTCCAATACCGTTTAATATCTTTATTAATGACTTGGATGATGGTCCAAAGTGAACTACACAGTTCAATCCATTAAATGCCCCAGGGGAAGAATAGCCCTAAGCATCAGAACAGGCTCTCTTGGCCCAGGTGAGAGAGTTGGGTCCTATCACACAGTTAAGGACCATGCAGCTCAGTAGGAACTTAGCATGGCCTTGTAGCAATCTCAGCTTCACATCTTCTTTGCAAAGAGTCTGGGTTCTGCAACTATCACCTTCTTCCCAACAAAGAGAGAAGGGTCAGGGCAGCTCCTACCAAGTTCCCAATGGGAATTGATCCAGAGTACAAGGTCACTGATGAGGTCCATGTCAAGGACACATTCCCAACAGATCTGCTGGATGAATCAGCAGGTCAGTCTGTCAGAAAGCAGAAAGGAGGACCCTTCCAGAGCATCTCACAGACATACCAAACCCCCGTCACCATTGTTCTGACCTGTTGTGGAAAGACCATTCAGGAATAAACCCATCTTGGACTGTCCTGTGCCTCTGTTGATTCTGAAGCCTGCAGAAAAGGTAATGGAGCCCTGGGAGTGGATTGGGGCACTTATGAATACCAAAAGTGAGTCTGTCTTAGTAAACATCAGTGAGAGCGCAAGGGAATAGACTAACACTTCCAAGATGGGCCCTACACACAACTTAGCTGAGTGCCCAAAACAAGCAGCACAGCTTTTGAGGGTTCATTTGGAGTTTAGACAGCAGAGAGTGCTCCAAGAGAGTTTGAACTCAATTCCGTTGTTCAGAAATAATGCGTTTATTGAGCATGACTTAAAAAGCCCCATTTGCCTCAAGTGTCAGCTCATTAGGATTCATCCATTGTAAATCTGTTTGCCTGCTGAAAACTCCATTTCAAGAACTTAGTTTTCTTTTTGATTGGATCTTCCAGCTGGAAAGGGAACTCATATAGGAAACCCATCCTTATCAGTAGTCTAACCCCAAATAAATGAGCTAGTTGAATGACAAGCAGTGAGATAAACAGGATTAACTGTATTGTTCTGTTTTTTTTATTCTCCTTGGTTTCTATGGGCTTTGCCCATGTTCTACCTGCTACTACAGATTGTGAATCACCTTCTTCTGGTCCTGCTTCTTCTAGGGCTTGCTGAACCTCTTCCAAGAAAACACCTAGTCAGAAACTCAAAGACAAAAAAGACCAATTTCCATTGCTCATCTGCAGCCAAGTCTTCTTCAAGCTTCTTCACAATTCAGTCTTGGTGTCTCTGGCAGAGGCAAAGCAGGCACTGCTCTTCATTAATCAGCATCAGGGAAACGTATGCCTTTGGGTGGCAGCCTCTGGGGTACAAGGTGAGGAAAGCACTGAGAGGACAACTGAGATTCACATCAGAAGTCAGAGGTTGGAGATAACATTGCATGGACATAGTATGTTTCACACTCCCTGGAAAAATCCCATGACATTTTCTGCTGGGGTGGATTTTGCAGCTGTGTGAGGTTTGGTTTCTTTGCTTGGTTGCTGTTGTGTGGTGGCATTTTCTTTGCTTCATTGATTTTTGGTTGGTGTTTTGTTACAATTAAAAATATTCCCTAGAATAGGAAACTTTCTTTCAGCGCCTCATTTGTTGAGTTAACAGAAGAAACCGTTACACACCAGTCAACACGGTGGATGTTTTCAGGCTATCTCTAATTTGTATGAAAGTACATGATTTTGCATCTGCTCAGTTGCTGCACCTTGTGAGGTATATGCTACACCTTTTGTAAATTTAATACAAGTACTGGAACTTCTATACCTTTGTGTTGGCGGAGGGTCAGCCACGGGCTGAAGCTGTGCAAAACAGTATCTACAGGTGAACAAGAGGTGGCAGTGTTGGAATGGAATAAATTCTCAGCAAGCTGCCGTCTCTCGTCTAAATGAGTGTTTTAGCTGAACTGTGATGAAAGGAATTTTGGGCTATTTTTTAATTATTATCATTAAAGCAAGCTGGAGCACGCACCTGTGCTTTGCCTGGCTTACAACACCCAGCAAGCCACCTTTAAATCTAGATCTCTGCAAAGTGGATGTCATCTCTTGCTGGGAAGGGACTGCGTGTAAAAAGGGACTCAGAGGCCTGAGCAGTCTTGCCTGAGGCCATCATACAAACCTCCCAACATACACCCCTGCTACGCCCCATTCGTCACTCTACCTGTGTGAGTCCCATTTCAGCTCACAGATGGGTCTTCAGTCCCCAGCCCTGTCTCCTGGAGACTGCTCAAACTATGTTGAAGGCATCTTGTCTTTCACACAGACCCCTCATCCAGATGTAGTAGCTTGCCTCCAGACCCATCTCCAGTCCCTTTTCCTCTGACTGCACTCCCCAGATGGATTGTGGAACTGGCTCATCACTTGCCTTTCCTGGGACTGGTGACAGACCATGTAACCAGCACCTGTGCTAGGGTCCACCTTCTCTCCAGCTCACCTTACCTTGGGACTGCCCTTGCTGCAGTGATGCTGCTCAGCGGTAAGTCTCAGTCCTGTTTGCTCTTTCTTTGCAAACAGGGGCTTGGGGACCCATTTTAGCTGTAAGGAATAAGTACTTCAGTGTGAGGGTGATGAGGCACTGGAAGGGGCTGTTCAAGGAAGCTGTGAATGCTCCAATGCTGGCAGTGCTCAAGGCCAGGTTGGACAGAGCCTTGGGTGACATGATCTAGTGTGAGGTGTCCCTGCCCACAGCAGGGGGCTGGAACTAGATGATCTTAGGTCCTTTCCAACCCAAACCAGTCTGTGACTCTATGAAGACTACCTGTGCCTTGTTTCCCTCTAAGAAGGAAGCAGAATTGTCTTCATGGCAGTGAATGAAGTTCACCAGCATAAAATTACTTCTGTGCTGGCAGAAGGTGTTCTTTCTCCCAGCATGATCTCCCTGGAGCGGCATCTAGATCCCATCACAGTAAAGCATGGTACATGTTCCTGTCCAAACTTGCTTCTGTCTCCAAGACAGGTTTACATACCATAGGGTCTATCTTCATCAAGGTTTCCCATGTTTCCCACAGGAACTCCTGGATATATTGTATGTGAAAGGGCCATCAGCTGAGGGGCTATTTGGACAAGCTTCCAGCAACAAAGTACACTGGGAGCTGAAGGAGGCCCTAGACAGAGGAGGGGATGTTAACTAGGGAAGCCAAACTGTGCGTCTGCTGGTGCTGGCTGCAAAGGTGAATTCTTCTGATTTGGGGCTGCAAGATCTCCCTGCCATGCTGCAGCTTCCTCTTCAGTGACTGGCTTTGTTCTAGCCAGGAGCTCATGCTAAAACTACAGTGCAGCCAAACTCTGTTACTCAGTTTTCAATTCCAAGTTGAGTGTTTTTATCCTCTGCCTCCTTTTCTGTTCCTTCTGTTCTGCCTCTCGTTCTTGGTATGTCCATGGGAAACTCACTTCATGGTCTTCCTGAGAGCTATCCTCATGAAGACACCCTGACATTTAGGGGATAGCAGAGGGCAGAGAAGAATGGGAGGAGTCCTGCTAGCAGGCTAGTGTGAGTTTGCTTGGTCCATACCCCAGTAGCTGCCTGCTCTGTCAGTGTTGCAGAAACCAGCCTGCTTCCTCCAAGCCAGAGTCACTGGAGTGTTTCCTGGGGTATCAGAGGGAGCATTCAAAGCGTTATCTGAAGCCCATGGCATTGCAAGACTTATCCTGAAACATTACGTTGAAGCTTTTGCTGGCTGACCTCTATCAAGGACTGGATATGACCCTTGGAGAAGATGAGTGAGGAGCAGAGATTAGAAGAACTGAAGGAGGAAGTTTTGCAAGTAGTGACACAAGTACGGAGGGACTGGTAGAGGCCTGAGACTTCCCTGCAAACTGATGATTCCCTGTAAAACCCTCTTGGTTATGACAGCTGCTTCTTGCTGCTGTGGAGTGAGATTTAGGGGAAAAATGGCACAGAAAAGCATTTCTTAAGTCAGAGCACTTCTTTAAGGGACCTGAAATTGCTCCACAAAATGACTCTTATAAAGAGTGGCCAGCAGTTGCAGCGTATAGTAGCAGCCACTGTGGTGCTACATTATGTTCCTGTTCCCTTGGGGTTACTGACAAATTGCCTAGAGCCAACCTCCTAATCCTCCAGCAGTTGCTGTCTCTCACTGTACCATATCAGGTAAAACTTACAAACAAGCAGGATCGACTCGAGCAATCTTGCCATCTGCACTGTACCAAATATGTTGGGCAAGAACCTGCTGCTGCGGGGAGTGCTGATGGAGGTAAAAGACAAAATACATTGAATTTACCAACCAGTTACACCAATCTGGACCAATCAGAGCATTCCCAGTGAGAAGTATGTTGCTGTTACCTCTGTGAAAACCTTGTGGAGGAGTTTTTTGTAGCAGCAGGGATGTGGATACAACTTTCTGCACATAAGAAAGGGAAAAGAGTCAGAAAGCTGATGCTTTTTCTGCCCCTTGAATTTAAACCAATGTGTTGATACGTGCAGGTGAAAGTGCTGGTGGAGTCCCTTATTAACAGCTGCATGGAACTATTTGGGAAGAAGGTCAATTGCCTTCTATACCCCTTAGCTGAGGAGGGGTACAGTGCCCGTAGACAGCTCAACAGATATGGAGATGGACAGCGGATCACCACAGGCTCGGTCTGCTGATCCCTCTTCCGTAACGGGTTACTGCATCTTTGAGAACCTGAAGAGTTTCTGAGTACTCAAGATACTACATTACAGCAGTGCTTTCCTACTGGAAGACTCCTCAGAAATTCAGGGACAAAACTAACAAAACAAAATACACAGCAGATATTCTGTCCTTCACATGCACATTAACCACAGGCTCTGCAGTGTTATGCTCTTAGTCCAAGGGCATTTTTGGTGGGGATAGGAATAGAACATTGCTTGCTCAACCCAGCTCATCCTACAGTATGTCTTGCCATAGCCTCTTAGGACAAACATGCAATGATGACAAATGCCTTCTTGGTAAAACCTGATAGTGGTAAGCTGTTAGTGTCCTATTTTGCACTTGTGCTATCAAAATGAGCTCTATCTACAACTGTTTACTTTTCAAGGTGTGCTGACATCTTCCGCCCTAGAGTCAGACTATGTGGTGGAGATGTCATTTTCCAAAGCATTTCCCATCAGTGCAGCTGACGTTACAGAGAACAGGGCATCATAATGGGGCATCAGAACAGGGTATCAGAACAGAGCCTAAGAGGAAACTGGTATAAGGTTTAAGGAGAGTTTTGCTTCTGGTTTTATTACTTCTGAGAACTCACTTCATTGCTTTTGCCCTCTAGGGCTATGTTCAGAAGAGGGTGGCAGCCACAAAACAGAGTGTCTGACAGATGTATTTCTCAATAGACCACCCTCTCTGCTCTAACTCCTCCTAGACTCAAGGGTAGATACGGTCATGATAACGGCAAAAGGACAGGTTTGCCAGGTTCACAAACACTGCAGTGAAATTAAGTCATGTTTGAAGGAATGTCTTGATACAAAACTGAGGCAAAAAATGTGCAAGGTCACCTTCCTGCAAGGATAGAATAAGTCTCCAGTCTCTACTGTGAAGTTAACTGAAATGAAGGCAGATACTTGCTCCTTTGTGAGATGTGGTTCTCCTCCTTTCAGCTATTAATTTCAATGTTCAGTAATAACCCCTTACTGCAGACACAGGATTCACCCTGAGAGAGGTGGGTGAGCATGGCTGTGAGCTTAGGGTCTGCGTAACTCTTCTGCGTTCCACTGGCAGGTCCCGACATTGATGTGATGGGACTGTGTCATAGATGGGACCATGGGCCCTGGTGCCAGTGAGCTGAGCCAAGAACAACCTTATGCCCAGGCAGCAAGAAGGGTGGTGTGAATAGGGCTCAGTCCAGAGAGCAGGAGCAGGGATTATAACTCTCTGATTGGTATATGTCAGACTTCGCCAGCATGTCGTGTCCATTTTGAGCCCTCCATATAGGAAAGACAAACTGGAGGGATGTCACTTTGTGCCCTATATCCATGGAGGATTCTATGAAATCTCTAGCTCAATCATAAACTCGTCTTTCATTTGTAGTCATGAAATTGTTATCTTTGCAAAGTCCAGCAGGGGGGGATATTCTTCTGCATAAGAGCACACACCTTGGTAAAAACAAACTTACCAATACAGTCTGGGTGTTATATTATTCAGCCTTCTTTTTGTATGCAAAAGATGGCAGTTCGAAGTTCTCTCAAAGTGCAGAACTAAAGATCAATTAGCTCATTTATTTGTAGCATACCCTGATACTGAATTAATTATTGTGGCCAGAAGTATTTTGTATCCATTATCCTTTTACTTAGATACTGGTACCCTAGCCAAACTGTGGGTTTTTTTCTGCTTTGGCGCTACTTATGTAACTTCATTGTTATTGCACTATTTCTTGTGCAAATTACATCTCACAAATCCTTAAAAGACTAAAGCGTCAGAGATCTGAAGAACTCTATTGAGTTTTTTCTGCCTTCCATTGAAGACATGGTATAAACTCTTTTTTGAGAAACTTCCATGCTTCCTGGAATGGTGTTGATAGCCCCGAAGAGATACTGGGCAAAAGCTGCTCAGATTGAAGATTTCTAATGGTATTTGTGCAAGTTAATATGTGATGTACATAATCACTGCAATAGCCAGCTGTTGGAGGAGCATGTGTAAGGCTTCAGGTTCCTGCTGAGCATCAGGTTTGGGACAGGCGAAGCTGCCTTCAGCAGTGACTGAGGCTCCGGAGTTACCTACGGCTACCTAGCCGAGGGTTTGGCCTGTGCGCACCATGAACACAAGAGGGTGCTGGTTACTGTGTGGAGACTTCTGCTTTTGGCAGTAACTTTGTTCCGGGTTCGTACCGGAAAAGCCCGAGGGAAATAAGCTGCGCTAAAGAGCGGTATGCCGGGAGCTGAGAGGCACAACCAAAGGACTGTCAGTTACTCAAATAGGCTTCCTGAAGTTAGGTATTGAGTTACCGAAGTTATAGCTATTATGTTTTTATTGTTCACCATCCTTCTTCATCCTTTCTTTACCCTAAGGTCAAAGAAGTATTAAAAAACAATGGGATCTTCTAGCATCATTACAGCAGGTCTAGACCTCTGCATAAAGCAACTGCAGAACTCTCCTAGATAAGACTTTTGCAGTCACCCCTGCTCAGAAGTGACACTGCACTGGAGACCTTTCGTGCCACTCAAATTATGGAAGGGTTTTCTTGCCCCCTCTGAACTGCTTTATGGCATCATTACGAGAATATGCTAATCCAGGCACGGTTAAATATATATAGATAAATCCTTGTGTTCTATTCTATAAATTCAGCAGAAGATAGAAGCAGTGGAGTATGCATAGCGTTTGCTGGGGCATTTCTGGAGAACAGCTTCACAACTGGCAAAGAAATGATCACATCAATTTGCTGCATTACATATATTATGCCTCAAAAGGGGGTATTTGTGTAAGTAGGCAGGAGCCCAGATCCAGCTGAGAGTTATGTGAGTAAACACAGTATATTGCATGAAGAGGTACCACCTTAATTAGAAATAATCCAGATACACACTTTGAGAACAGCCATTTAGAGAGAGACATGAGCAATTCCTTGTGCTGTTCATGATAATTTCTTATGAATGATATGAATATATTTACCAGCTTTTTGACTGTAAAACAGAAGTGCAAGAAATCTTGACTTTATTCACAGGAATTGTAGCTACTCCCTTTTTGTTGTGTGAGGGTAGGAAAGATGTTTGTGGTTTGCTCTCTTTTGTGTTTATTGTGGTTTAACTGATTTTAAGGTGGGAAATCAACTAAACAATGACTTAGTGCTGTGTTAATTTTAAAATATCTAAGATGACTCTTACCAAGATATTCCAGAATTGCTACTGGGCACAAACACACATACTTAACTACTTATGAATCAATCAATTAACGTTTCTGTGTATGTACATACACATAGCTCAGCAGCAGATACAAGCAAGTTTCACCAGGTGATAAGGAAGGGTTTTGAAATAGTTTTCCCCCTGAACATGCCAACTTTCCTCCACTTCCTTCTGGTTCTTAAGAAAACTGCTTTGCTAGCTTGTCTTTCCTGAGTAAGCCTACTTCTTCCTCCTTGAATAGAAATAAGTAGACAGTTTAATGCAATTTCCTACTCAGTTATAGAATCATGGAATAGTAAGGGCTGGAAAGGACCTTAAGATCATCTAGTTCCAACCCCTCCGCCATGGGCAGGGACACCTCACACTAAACCATGCCACCCAAGGCTATGTCCAACTCAGCCTTGAACACCACCAGCGATGGAGCATTCACAACTTCCCT
>JASSUY010013756.1:0-19665 GCA_032466535.1 Forpus xanthops
GGCATGGTTTAGTGGGAGGTGTCTCTGCCCATAGCAGGGAGGCTGGAACTAGATGATCTTAAGGTCCTTTCCAACCCTAACTATTCTATGATTCTATATATTGATTGCTTTAGTAAAGTAGCCTGTGGCATAGCCTGATGAAGGAGCTAAAATAAAAGCAGCTAAGTTTGCGTTATTAGCAATTTCTTAGCTGAAATAATGCTGAAAAGTGTAATCGGCGTTTAAAAAGTATTTTAAATCAGAAACTTTGGGTTATTTGTAAGATCAGATTTGGAATTAGAATAGAATAAATATTTTTTAAGGACTGGAATTGTTTCAGAGATATTTGTGTCAGTACTGCACATCCACCAAAAGAGAGCAGCATAAGCACACGGTATGTGTTAATGCAAGTGGCCATTTTACACTGTAAGCAGGAACATATTGTCCTCTGTTTTAGAGTCTGTATTTTACCTGTCTCAGAATATGATGGATGTGGTGCACTTATTAGTTAGGTTTATGGCTATTGATAATGTATGTTCTATGGATCATATTTTTGTCTTTCAGATGTTTATGTACGATATGTTTCCTCATTTGTTGTGGTTGCATTTAGGATGCATGTTTATGCATTTGCTGAAATGTTGCTGCTTTTTTTATTGTTAGAAAGTTTTTTTCATCAGCAGACTGCATTCATTGTGGTTTTTTTTCTAAAGTCATTAAAATGTACTTAACATTTTTAGTTTTCTTAAATGCTCTGGCATGGTATCAGTTATATTTTTGATTAACTTGAAAAAAATGTGCATTTTTCGGTATTAATTATTGTCAGTCTCCTGAGTGTGCAGAGACTATTTTGTTTTACATTCACAGAATAATCCCTTTACATGCAAAGCTGATAAATGCACTCAGATATATTAAGATACTTATTTAGGCAAGTATGTGAAAGTTTCTTGAAGTCTGTTTCCTAAAATATTATGTCCATTTTAAGTTGCCAACTGTGTTTTTTTTTTTAAAGCAAAATTTGAGATAAATGATCCTCAAAATGAAGCAGGGATTTGTAATGTATAAGATTATTTTCGAACAACAAGTACTTACCTGCAGTGTTCATAACCTAAGTGTCTCATTTCTTGGAATTTGGATTTGGGATTGGTTATTAGCAAGTTGGTTGTTTACATTGTCTATATATTACTGTACCTTGTGGACCTTAGCTGGCATAAAGATGTGGGGGCATTGTCTTGTGACCTCATTTAGAGCAGCACTAGATCCTAGGATCTCTGTGGCCTGAAACAGGGGTGGCTTTTTGTGCAGCAGGCAATGGAAAGGGGATGTTGAGCAAAAAAGTCTGTCCTGTGCCAGGCTGAGAAGAGCAGTTTTCTGTTTTCTCTTGTACACAAGAGAGAACAAATGGTTTGTCACCTTTTTCCTTGTTTAATGTGTAATCCAGAGGTTGAAATAAAACAGATCCAAGATTGTTGCAGCTATTTTTTCTGCTACCCTCTAGGAACTAAGTACTGTAAACTTAGCAGTCACTTCCAGTATCCCAATAATAGACATTTCTGCAATACTTTAACAGTGACTGCACGCAATGGACCTGTGTTTGGGAGGACATACTGTGAGCTGGGACCCTCGGGCAGTGATGGTGCCAGAGGTCTGATACAAAGCTTGTGACAGTCCAACACAAAGCTGGCTGCATGTGGCTCAAGAGCATGGATCCCCTCAGGCAAGTCCTGAACTATACAGAGACTCTTGCAAAGATCCTGTAGTCCAAATGGTTTTACTAGGGTATGCTTAAGGAGGTCCATCAAAATGATAACTGAAGGACATCTTCAGGGAGGGGGTCAGAGAGGAGGAAAATAGGGAAAATGGAGATGCTGAAGAACTGCTGTAGCAGAGCAAGCATTGCACCATGTTTATTTGGAATGTGGCTGATGCATAGTAGCAGACATGAAACATGAGTTGTATGTAAAATAGAAGTGAATTTGAATCTAAGTGTGGCCAGAGGCAACACAAACAGTAGTATGGTTTTAATAGTTAGAAACCTCACATGAAAGGCTTGCTGGAGCCAGGAAGTGCTTAGTGCGCTGGTCACTGGAAAGAAAATGATGTTCTTCTAGTGCCTGGATATTTGAATATATATGTCCCTATTTTTTTTTATTTTATTTTATTTTTAAATTGAAATAAAGTTAATTTCAGTTCAGTATTCTGTGGCAGTTCCCTGTGAAGAACAAAAAGGTAGCTCTGATAGATGCTTGGTTTAAGACTGAGAGTGTGTTGGGCTCTTGAGAGCTAAGCAAAGATACAGCAAGGTTTGGCTGTGCCGGAGGCTTTGAGCATGTGTTTGTTTGTTGTGCTGTGTCTGTTGGAATAAGTAGCTCTTCATCTGAGGCCTCCGTGCACAGAGAGTGACCCTGTGTGTGCCAGGCAGACTCTGCCCCTGAAGAGCCACTCTCACATCTCTCTGCCAGCTGCATATAAGCATTGAATTGAACCTGTTTTTCACTCCCACTAGAAGAGATGTCTGCATAAGCTGCCCAAAGTATAAATGAAGGGGCTGCATGTAAATAAGACAAAATATGTATATATTTACAAATCTACATGCATGTGTACATGTGAATTTTGCTTAAAATATTTAAATCCAGAATTTGGGAAGAATAGATTGCTCAATAAAAGTATGTTTTTCTGAATGCTAGCCAAGATGTCTTACTTTCTCCAAATATTTTCAGACTAAATAAGCATTTGAAAGAAGCATAAACTAATAATTCTGGGGCTGCTGAAGCATTTGAGACTTAGAACTTTGGATGCTTCACATCTGAGATGGAAATAGACCATTTCTGAAACTCCTGTTTCAAAAATATGGGCTTTTGCCAAGTAATCTTGGCTACTTTTATGCAGAGTGGGGGTACACTGATTCTGACCAAATGGGAAGTGTTTAGCATAGTTTGAAAAGCTGAATTCAGAAAGGCTGATCTAGAACTTTATGGATCACTCAGTTTGTAGTCTGAACTTGCTTGCCTAATGCTGACTCCCAGTATGTGACAAGAGTTTTCCCTCTTTCTGAATTAATAAGATTCATCATGGCTTATACAGCCAGGCTAGGGAGGGATGTTTGCACAAGAGATGTCATAAATCCTCATGGATTTCTGACCCTACATTTTCATATGTACATAGTGGTAGGGAAACAAAAACCAACAACCAACCAAAAAAAAAAAAAACAAAAAAAAACCAAACAAAAAAGCCAAAGGATTATTTCCTAGAAATTATTTTTTTTGTCAAAAATGTTGCATTGTTGAACTGACTGTTCTTTTAGAATCATAGAATAGTTAGGGTTGGGAAGGACCTTAAGATCATCTAATTCCAACCTCCCTGCCATGGGCAGGGACACCTCCCACTAAACCATGCCACCCAAGATTCCGTCCACCCTGGCCTTGATCACTGCCAGCGATGGAGCATTCATAACTACCTTGGGCCACCCATCTCACTGCCTCACCACCCTTACAGTGAAGAAGCTCTTCCTCATGTCCAATCTTAACTTCCCCTGTTTAAGTTTGAACCCATTACCCCTTGTTCTGTCTCTACAGTCCCTAATGAGGAGTCCCTCTCCAGCATCTTTGTTGGCTCCTTCAGATACTGGAAGGCTCACTGGAAGATTCAATGTACTAGTTGTTTGTATATGTACATGACCAGTTGGGAATGGATTTCTAACTATTGTGTAAGCTTCTAAATGTGAATTCAGCTGGCCTCAGTATGAATGTCAGTGGCACACAGAGACAAAATATAACTCGGTGTTTCTAGACAAGTTTTTACAATTCCTGTGAACAAAAGGTGCTTATCCTTTACTAGCAAGGTATATATTGGTCAATATGATCTGCAGTGTTGTTATAGAACCATCCTTATTTAGAGCAGGGTGTTTAATTTTCATGAGTGTTGCTGCTCTGTTCTTTTATCAGTGGAAAACTTCCACTTCTGATGCTCTGGTTTGCAGGTATGCAAACAGTGAAACAGTGAAACTAACAGTCCTAGATAAAAGTTCTGGGGAGTTTTGAAGTGAGCTTCTGTGGCTGAGAACTTCTTGCCTTTAGGATCCCACTCACTGAAAGTAAGGAAAATTGTAAGAAATGAGGGCCACTGTGTAGGTGGGATGATGTTTCTGAAGTGGTAAGCAAATGAGTGTGTGTACACTGAGAGCTTTGTGTGCTCAGGAAATGCCCTAATATACACTGTTCTTGCACTGGAGGTTCTTGCTTTAACCTGCACCCTTTGAAAGTAATGGCTTAGTTCTTGGAAGTGGAGCCCTGTTGCTCCAAACTGTGATAATGTCAGCAAAAAATCCCATTTAGATTGATCCTTGAGCAGGGAACACATTTTCATGGTCATACTATGCTTCTGTGAAGGTCAGATTTGGCAGAAACTTTATACATACACACATATGTTTATTTAATAATTAAAAAAAAATCTGCCATCTGTTTCCCTGTATTTTGGCCATATTTATTAGTGATCCAAATCTACAGTGGTGTTCCAGTCTGCCTCTTTCTAGTTTCCATCTATTGACAACTGTTTTCTGCTCATCTGTCTACGCAAAGCAGAGCCTAAAATGCTTTGTGCAGTTGGTAATGGAATTTCTGGCAAAGGTAAGATTTCAGCTGCTAAGAGGAATTATTGGAATGGGAGAAACTTCCAATTCAGCTCTTGCTGTGTTTGCTTCTGTAATTTGTTTGTGTAACAGTACTGTAGCTCTTACCCCCTAAACAGCCCTGCATCAGTTGGTCCCCTGCTGTGAAGGTGAGGTGTCTAAAAGAGCACAGCAGGGGCATGAGAATTGCAGAACTTGATCGGAATTGACCAATACAGAATTTACAATAGTTGTTTAAATCTGTAGTATCCAACTGGTGGTGGATGACGGCTTCAGACTTCTGCTTCCCATAATAACTTTAATGAAGCTGCAGCTTTCCAACCATGTATGATGTGAATTTGGAGATTGGTTGTTGCTCTGCAGTGCCCTCAGCAGCAGTGCCACGCCACTTTACAAGATGTAACCGTGTTACTGAAGCGAAGCATGAGAGCAGTGGGGTAGTATGAGGTATTTTTCATGAAATTATGTTGTCTTTTGTTTTATATAGAAAAGCTCTCTAACATCAGTAATCATTTAAAATGCTTTTAAGCATATAACTGAAATGTAACATAAATTATGATTTCATATCTCATCTATTCTTTGCATGCTGTTGGTGATTCGTGGCTCTATAAATTACAGCTAAGTCAGGCCAACCTACAAATCCTGATGTTTTTGCATAATCTCTGTTGTGAACAGTAAAAGCATGTGTATTCTGCTAATCCATATTCAGATACCAGCCTGAAGTTCGAGCACTAAATAGAACTTGGTTTTAGGCCAGGAAAAATAAGTTACGTTTTTTTTCCCATGAAAACACAATTTGAAGCAACTGAAATATCGCCTGTTTTGTGTGGCTTTGTTTTTAAAACTATTTTAAAATATTCCACAGCAGACATTCTACCCACAGAAAACAGCAGGAGAGTTTTCTTACATAATAATCTGGCAGATGTGCCATAGTATGTAATCCCTTAAACCTCCAAAGCCCTCTGATAGTGGATGTTTTAAAAGGCCAGATTGAAAAGCATGCTGCTCTTTTATTGAGTCTTTGCCTTCAGTGCCAATGCCATACTCGATTGCTTTATTTTGCTACAGCAGAGTACATGATAACTTGAAGCCAAGAGAAAAAAAAATATTGTATTTTAGAAAATAGTATTAAAAATACCATTAAAATAATTAGTGCCGAGTGAAAGAAAACACTGTTTAAAATCTGCATTTACATCTGGATCTTCTCATTCAAATCTTTTTTCCGTACTTTCCCTGAGATTCTGTCAAGAAGTAAATCAATAATAATTACACACACAAAATGACCAGCAGACTTGCAACTGAACCATCAAGATTTTCACATTCCTTAACTATGAACCGTGTAATCATATTACTGTAACTCATGTACTCTTCTGTCTCGGGCCCTTCTGTGCCTTTGAGCATCATGGCCAACTACACCATAGTACACCATTTGAAGTGAGGGACTCTCTGTTCTACTTGCCTGGATAAGCACCTGGTGTTCTTTTTAAAATAACAATGTCGTTAGAATAGCCTTTGCCTCTTAGCTCATTTTAGCCTTTTCTTTTTCAAAGCAGTTATAGCTTTAATAATCCAAATGTCAGAGGGAACGTGAATTCAGAGGATCAGAGTTTCAGTCAATCACATTAAATAAGTTCCCCTGATAGTTAGATACAACAGCATACAACCTTATTTCAGCTAGCTGGAACTTTGGATAACTGAGGTTTGGGTAATCAACACTGCAATACATGGGACTGCTGCGTCGTTCCCCAGAAATTTGTTTTCTACATCAAGTTAAAAATCATATCATGTATGACAGGTAGCTATGGACTTGTATCTAAATTTAAAGGAAGCAAAGGTTTAGGAATAAAAGATGACTTATTTGGAATTTTTGACATTTGCAAAAGTGCAGTCTGGTGTTAAATGTTTAGATAAAGCCCAGTGTATGTATATTGAGGGCAGCTTGATGCCTCAATATTTTAACATTCGGGCTTATACTGCAGTGTCCTAAAGTGTTTGTATTCCTTCTGTACTGCTTCGATAGTGGATTTCAGACCTTCATCTCAACATTCACAGACTCTGTTTGCAAATGGGAATCAGTGACACAGTATTAATGTTGCAGTCCAGGCAAATCTGATGGCACCTTGCATGATGGAACTGTTCAGGGCTTCTTTTATAACAAGGGAAAATGTGGAGGAAGTTGTTGCCTTCCTTCCAGGCTTCCCGAAGGAAGGGAAACCTCTGTTGTTTGGTTTGATGTTAATTGTACTGTCTGTGGAACAATAAGGGTTTTCAGGAGCAAGGGTTTATCTTTTCAAGGAACCATTTCATTCTAGACTTGGTGTCTTACTCTGTGTACCTGTCCTCTTGGTATTGCCCTTATCCCTCTGAAACAAAATAACTTTTACTGAGGAGTGCCAGTGTGGAAGACTGTTACAAAACATCTACCCTATGTTCTTCAGCACTTTTTTTGGCCAGTTTGTCTTAGTTGATGTGCTGTGAAACCTAATACTGCTTCCATTGCTGGGAATGCTCTACTAGTTAAGTTAATAAGGGCACACTGTAGTCTTCAGTCCTGCAGTACAGATCAGGGTAAGGGGTTGTTCAATTCTGCTGTCTTTCTAAAGTTACAGATATGCTTTCTGCTCATGTATACAGTATGCTAAAGGAAAGTAAGAGGCTGTGATTAAAGTGCTTTAGTTCCTGGAGGCTCAGACTTTCTTCTTGACTTTTGAATGATAACTTGGGCTCAGATTCTCAAATGTACTTGAACAACCATGTAAGCCCTTAGGCATTTGATTTGCCTTTTAAGTGGAAGTGACGTTTTTGAAATCATCCAGCCCTTGCTGCCTCCACCAGTTATGAATACGTTGTAGCCAACCATTTGTTTGAAGCTTCACTTGAAGCCAGAGCTCTGCAAGATGATCAGCAAAGCTGAATTGCAGAGGCACTTTCTGAGCTGACTGCAGCTGGAAGCTGCTCATGAACAAAGTGTATGGAACCAAGAGCAGGGTAGCTATGGTATGCTGAGATGTTCTGATCAGAATGCTTGCCTAGAGTGAGAAAAATCTCATTCAAGGTCATGTGGTATTTAGATTTAATTTTTGTTTGTTTTAGGAGTAGGGGTTTTATGTAAATTAGTGATGGCTTTTTGCAGGTTGAGAAATGGAACTTAGCTCTATATATTTAGCAGATGTTTAACAGGTATCTGTAGACTGGATCAGTCAAGTGAGTAGCTGAGCCTGGCCTCATCTCTTCCCCCTCTGTCTCACCTCTGGCTGCTGGGAGCTTCTCACTAGTGCTGGTGTTGCATTGAGGGCCACCCTGGTGGGTGGGAGTTGTACAGCACAGCCAGTACTCACTATACAAGCTGCTCTTTTGGATCAAGCCCTTAATTTCTCTGTACCTTTCCACTTGTAAAACAGAGAGTATCAACAGCAACAGCATTCTTTGTAGCAGTGTTGCATGGTGAAGATTAGAAGGTGTTCAGATACTGCATTTTGTCGGTAGGGACCATGTAGGTGTTTCAGCCAGGTGTGAAATGGCTTCGCTAAGCCAGCTGCAGAGGAGCACTAAACTGTCAGACTTCCACATAACTTAGTTCCAGTTTAATCTACTGTTTCTATTTGGATCTTCATTCAAAACTAGTTGGTTCTGCTTGCTGAGTGCTCAGCTTTTGCAACTGGCCTGCATTTCAGAAAACATGACTGTTTCACTGCTCAATATCTACTGTCAGATTGTTTCTGCTTAAAAAGATTGGGAAGGATGCTTTCAAATGAATAATTGCATTTTGTCCATGTAATTATGCCATGACAATTTCTTATTTTCCTCTCAATTTTTATGTACATTTGTACATAGCTTGTGTAACACATAAGGCCTTACCTTTGTGACTGAATTTCAGTTGTGAAAAAAATCAAGACTTGATTTAATTTTTTATTTTTTTATTTTTTTTATTTTTTTGTCCTGGGCCCTGAATTTGTCCCTCTGCTGGTGATGTTTACATCAATTACATCCAGCTTGCACATCAGAAACAGAGTTACTGCAATTGAGTACAGTTTATACTTCTGTGAATCATTTGCTACATTGTTCAAGGTCTACATTTAAAAAAAAACCCAAACAATAAACCAGTTCCCTGATTCTAGAATCCCCTTACAGCACTTCCAGATGTTACCACATACGGTATTTTACAACAAAGCTAAGCCTTGTCTTTCATTCCTTTGAATACTGAAGGGGCCTTCAAGAAGGAAACATAAACCAATGATTTCTAGAATATATAAAGCTGAAGGACATGAGAACATGCATTTAGAGCCTTCAGGTTATGTATCATCCCACTCCTCTGAAAACAGGGCAGTAAATACACTGTTCCTACCTGAACACTTAGGGAAATTACAGGCAAGAGGTATCCAGGCTGCTCCTCTGCCTTAAGTCTATATTCTGCTTGTTACGTAACTACTTATATTTTAAAGAACCTTCATAGGTTCACTGGGTTTATTTATTAGCAGAAAGGTTACAGTCACTGAGAAACTGTTGAAATGTGCCACGGCCCATCTGTCCCCAATTAGATTCACTGTTATCTTTCTACATCCAAAATTTAGATGCCTGGAAATCATGCAGTCAACTGGCTGGCTATAAAATGTGGGAGAGCATGCATACAATTTCCTACATTGAAGCTCTTTGTGTTTTTTTTTTTTTTTGTTTTTACAAATTAACTAATTATTCCTATGCCCAAAAAGGAAAAGTTGACGCCAGACATTGGAAGAGCTATCTAGAGAAGAAGATACATGGTCCTGCTCAAATACATAGTTATTTAAAAGAGACATTTTAATCTAACTTGATTAAAAATAAATAAATAAATTGCTCCTAATCTAGAGTGGTGGATTCCTCCAAGTACCTAAAATTAGGTGGCCTGTTGGTAGGAAGGGTGTGCAGTAGAAAAAGCCTGGCTCTGGGGAAGAGGAGATACGACAGCCAGGTCTACAGTTCTGAACTGGCAGTTCTGCACATTTTCTGTGGGATGTTCTTCCTGTGCCATCAGCAGCTGTAAAGATTCATCAGGCCAAGTTCTGATACTGTTTTCTTCTGTGAAGAGCCCATGGGCTTGCACAGGTGTAACATGTTGTAAATTAGTGGAATTATTCAATAATTCTGCTGGCACTTCAGAAGGAGAAGTAAAATTCACAATCCTGTGCATGTGGTCAGGGTGGTTACCTGCACAGAGCTAGCAGGAGTAAGAATAGGAAAAATATCTCTCTGAATATGCAGTTTTGCAATTAAGCTATTGGTTAAAACAAGTATTACATCAAGACCACTTCTGGTAAACTATTAACCAGGAAAGGTAGAGATACTAGGTTTAGTTTTGCCATGTGACTCTTCTCTGTTACCTAATTGTCATGTAGCTAGCTTGCTGCTCATGGGGAAGGCACAGGGTGTGACAGCTGGCAGTGCTACATACTTCTGTTAAAAAAAATAATTCAACTTAAAACCCCCATCACATGTGATGTTGGATATGGGGCTTGCGTTATGATACTTTAGCAGTGCTGGTTGAAGATGTATCATGGCTTGAAATCGAAGTATCAGGAGCTAGGTAGTATAGAAACTTCCATACTCAGGTTAGTAACAGAGGTGTCTGGCTTTGTGGAGTAGGGATTTTGTGTTACTGTTGCTCTGCTTGTTGACTGAGGCAGGTTCAGCCTCAGCTGAAGCAGTGACTGCCACTATTTTAACTGTTGTCAATCACAGAGAAATCGGGGTATGCAGGAACCTCTGGAGATCACCTGCTGCAACCCTCCTGCTCAGAGCATGCCATCTAGACCAGGTTGGTTGAAGCTATCTCCAGCTGGGTTTTGAACATCTCCATGGGTAGAGACATTTCTGGCAATGTGTTCCAGTGTTCAATTGCCCTTACAGGGAAGAAGTGTTGTTCTTATGTTTAAATGAAATTTCTTATCTTTGTTATGGCCAAATTCTGCACAGTCTGGGTAAACAAATGCTATGCTCAGAAAACTGGCATTCTTTAACAACCTTTCCTCCCTCTTCCATTCCCCCAGCAGTTGTCCATAGCAATGATTGCAAGTAGTAGAGCACAGGAAGATTTAAAGATACTATTTTGTTGTGAGAAAGGCCTCAGTAAGAAGAATTGGACTTGATTTTAATACTGAAAACTAATATTGACAAGTATGTACTGTTCAAGCCTTGTCTACTGCTGCAGCACTTTGCTGGCAGTCTCTTGTGCAGTGAAGGTCAGAAAGAACACGGGTTCCTAACCAGGCAGAGCTGAAGCTTGAGACTGGCATTAATTTAATTATGTAAGGATAAAGTGGCTCTAGGTCCCCATTTTGGGATGTTTAATGTGATAGATGTAAATTGCTTCAGCACAATAAATCCACTGATATGAATGGAGCAGCTGTAGCTTGTACCATTGGATGGTTTGCTCTCCTATCATTAGTAGAGTTGTTTCCAAATTTCAGATTACAGTAAAGTTGCTTCCAGTGTTTAGATGCTCAAATGCTAGTAATTTCTGAAGGTGGCTATGGATGTCTCCATATGTTTTCTGCTGTGGTTTAGGTGACATACTATTTCAGCTCCTGCTTTACAGTTTTTTCCAAGTTATCTTCTTTTTTTCCACCCTTCTGAAGCTCTGTTTTGACAGTTCTCCTTCTCACAATTCACATGGAGAAAATTTGTTGCAGGATCAGGGTCTGAACCGGGACCAGTGGTCTGTGCTTATTAATAAAAATGCTTAAGGAGTACAGATAGGTTAATTGAAGTTAGTTATGTGTGACCAGGTTGGTTTGTCTTTAATCTCTTATGTTTAAATTTTATATGCATGAAGGCAATTAATCCTCTTAACTACTGTAGACTTTGAATGCTTAGTAAATAAGTGGCCTCTCTAATTGACGCTATGGTGTTTGCCTGTTTAAGCCAAAATAAAAGTAAAGAACTACACTGGGCCTTGAGGGTATCTTCCTCAGTGCAGTGAGAGGTTCTATTATGTAAAAGGCTTAAGAGTCTTCCCAGCTCATTATTTTTATAGTACTGTCTGCTCTGCTCTTTTAAGACAATGCACTTCTTTTAGCATCAACAATTTTGAGATCAGAGAGCACTTCCTGAGTCAAGGCAAATTGAGCAAGATATTTCAGCACCTGACAATCAAAGATGCACTTTTCATGTATGTAGGTTAACACAGCTTTTTTTTGTTCTTTTTACTGAAAATGAAAAGGTATTCCTCTCAAGTGAAGGGCTTCTTATCTTTGTGGTGTGTACAGTAAAATAATAGTCCAGACATTATTTCTGCACAGCAAATCATGAAGTACTTTACAGAGTGAATATCTAGAGATTACTCAGTGGCCAGTTGACCCAAAATACTGATATTTTGTGTTAATAAATCTGTATGACAACTTTAATGAGATGTGAGGAATATATTCTTTACTTTTAATTGCATCTTGAATTTTGTTCCTGTAGCATGGTAACACTTGTTCTACTGAATGCCATGTTAGTGACAGTTAACAAACAGATCCTTGTTTGTACCAGGTTTCAGATCATATCCATGTTTCTTGAATCACTGTTCAAGTGCTGTTTTACTTTGACCTGTGTGATGAATAGATTAGGAGTAATAAGGTGGAAGAATCTGATGTTTAGAGATAATTTTTCATACATGAGCTATGGTGGAGAAAGGGGCTGTTGTCTCATTTATAATGAGATCTAAATTCAGATGAGTTTCACAATAAGTATTTTGCCAGGCTGCAAATGTCCTCGGTATTATGCCAGACAGCAGCTGAGCACAGATGAGAGTTGTTAGTGCCTCAGCTAGGCTTTTTCTGTAGGTGTCACACTCACTCACTGCCTCAGCTTGATGCTGCATAACTGTGCTCTGAAGTTCTCAGATACAATCGCATTTACTAATACACATAATTGTGTTAATACTTAATTTGTTATTAAATTCAGTCATATTTAATAACTTTGGGGAACTAATAATCTGTTTTAAGTACAGTCTGCATTTATGAATAAATTTTCTTTGAGGTTCTTAATTTTTTAACACAACTTTTAAGGTCAGTGGTCCAACTGTGTAAATTATTAAATACTTCTGAATATTTTATAACTTTCCCCAGCAATGCCGACTAGATTTTCCCTTCTCTTCACAATTCCTGGATGTGCAGTATGGAGGGTGATACTGTACATAATTTGTTTTTTGTTTCAGATCATAGCTGTTGCTGTGAAATCCAAGCTTTCATTTTACTAACGGTAGTTGTAACACAGATAACATTTTGCCCCTTGCTATTAGACTTGACCTGCTTCTTCAGTCTGTACAAGATTGAACAGCAAGTATTCACGTTCATCCCTTGGTTTGGGCTTCCTCTGTTGAGCTGGGATATGGCTGTGGATCAGTTCTCATGAAGCAGCATTTAATGGGCTGTGTTTCTGCCAACTCTGAACCTGAAGTTCCTGTTCTAGGACAGGCTTTGCTCCTCTGAAATTGTGAAACAACACAATGCCACTCATTTTCGCACAGTGAAAAATTTTGCAAGGCAGGAAGAAGCGAAGTTGCAATCCATTTGAACTAACTGGTGAATTAATCCAAAGAAAGATGCAGCCACATGGAGATTTTGCTGCTAGAAAATAGAGACACTGGTAGGGCGCCTCTCAGTTTGCTTTAGATTTCTGTAGTGATTGCATGTTTAGTTTTGTCTGTTGGAGACCCTTATCTTTGGAACTTGACCCTGACTTTTACTGAAGTATCCATGTTACTGAGTCTATGACTGTGTGGTGGCCATGCCGTAGACTGGGTGCCTTCTCTACGTTCTTGTTCTCTAAGCAAGGATCAACTGTAACAAACACTAGGCCATTCATGAGAAAACCCCTTATGACTTGGTAGGCATGTTTATAAAGCATCTGTCTCATATGGGGAAAGGGAAGCTGCCAGATCCTCTGGGCTATGCGTTGTCTGGAGAAGCTGCCTCCCTCATCCTGACCCTTCACATCAAGAATTCTATAAAGACTGTTAACTGGTCACACCACGGCCACATGAGTGATGTTGGATTGCCACTGAACTGAGCTTTCTGGGCTGGCTGCACAATTTACAGTCTATATTACTTTCTTCTTCATAATTCTTGAGTGGAAGAGATTAACAACTGTGGGCTGGCAGCTTTTTTTCTTTTTTTATTAGAGAGTACAGTGCTGTTTATCCTTCCTTTACCACTTCCATGGAGAGTAAATAGGTTTACCAGCATATTGTGATAGGCACACAGGATATTGATTCTTTGTGGAGGGTATAAACACTCTGCCAGTCACCTGTTGTAGCAATGAAACTTTTAAGTCACAACGAGCTGAAATTTTCCTAGCACAAAATTTCCAACTAGTTTATGCTCATGGGAATAGAGAATCATACCTCCTGATACTTTAGTGCCCATTTCCTTGCGTGGACTGGAAATGTTTGTTTTTAAAGCAGTAACTCTACTAGATAAAATATTGCTTTCATAACAGTTGTCTAAATTCAGAGGCTTGTTTCTCTTTCCCATGAGCACATGTCTGGAACAGTTCAAATAGCTCTCAGTTGGAGATCACTGTTAGAGAGTTAGGTGTCTGCTTCCACCCTAGTAGGTCTATTTCATATAACATTGTGCCTATATCACCCTGTAGCCAAAAAGTAAAAATGCAGTTGAGTAATTGTAAACATTTGAATTCAAATCTTTGCAGCCATGACATCACTTTTGTTTGGGTCAGCCTATGGATGCTTGCTGCCCTTATTAATAAAATCAGTGCAACGTCTTCCTACCAGTTCTAGTCATGTCAGCCGCATAATCACCAGCTGTAAAAGAAGCTCTAAAGCAAAATCATCATTCATTAGACTTTCAAAACTCAAAAATTTCCCCCTCACCAGGAACAAGTTGCCACACTCTCGAGACCAAGAATTTTCTTTCCTGATTTGTCTAAATGTAGGATTTTTTGTGTTATAAATATTCTGTCTATCCTGTCACACTCCATAAGTAAAGGAAACATGACCGTTTTTATTCTGTGATCCCTTTTAGTGAACAACTTGTTTGCTCTTTTCCTGACAAAGAAGGAAAGAATGAATATCTGTGTCTTTTACTTCAAAGTGCTGGAGGCATAGGAATTCTCTTCCTGTATCCTTTTAATTCTAGCATTATCGAGGCATTTTTGTAAACTTACCTAAACTTCATGAGTTTCATTCTTGCTGTAAGAATGTACTTGTACTCAAGTAGTGCCTAGGTGTACCTTATGATTGCAGAATCACACTTATATACATAAGGAATCTTAGGGAAAGAAATAGAAATTAAGAACAATTTAAAATATAGAGAATACATATCAAAATAAATGAGTCTGTGCATGGGTTGCTGTTCATGCCTAACTCTCCAACAGATACACACCAATGAATGCCACAATCTTTAAAACAGCAATTCAAGTATGAAACAGGAATTTCTTTTTAATTTTGCTTGTCTGTTAACAAGCAGCTTAACTTTATGCTGATGGAATTGGGCAATATGTAATGTTTTCTGATGCTGCTGGGTTTGTATTCAGACTGAAGTGACCACCCATTATGTGTCTTGTAATGCTGAGTCTTCTGAAGCATCTCTGCCTTTCCAGGCTGAGCTACCTCGTGTTGTTGCTGATCCAGTGCAAACTCTGAATGTTCAGCATTTCTGGAAATCAGACACAGATTGTCTCAAGTTGGGTGCCCCAGATCTTCAGAAAATACTGCTAATTAGTCATTTTGCTGGAGGGTGCTATCTGAAACCACCACCACGAGATAGGGTTACTGTGATTGAAGTCCCTTCTGCTTTGGCATCTAATTTCAAAATGAGTGACAATAAACACAGTGCCTGATCAAAAGACATGGAAAGCATGGGGTCCTCCCCTGCTGCATATTTATATCTTGCAGTGTGTTATAAATACATTTAACTCAGTAGAAATCATTGTAGTTTATATAAATCAGCTGTTATTGAAGAGCTAGCCAGTTCATTAGTAGATGTGCTTCTGCATATGTGCTGGGCTGCTGGAAGCACTTTCTGGAGTGTCAGACCTGTAATGGTCCTCTTGCAGCCTTTTCCATTCAAATGTATCAGCAGTTAAATACTCAAATCCTTGTCTTTTAAAAATACCTTTAAATCAATTACAACACCATCAGAGAAATAGATATGAAACATGGGCAATCTGGGGAGAACACCTCTACCTTTCAGAAATGCATGGTCCCTCCTTTTAATGTCTTTTTGGAACATTTTGTGTCAGTGTCGAAGAAGGAAGCTTTGTGTCTGTGGCTTTATGTAAATCCACATTCCTGCGTCAGGAGAAAATAGGACCCAGTGATTTGTATGTGGTTTTCACTTGTGGATAAATAGTACTGCATTGTCAGAGGAGGACCATGAGGCTTTACTTGCCCTCTTTGGCATTAGGACTACTGCCACAATGTGAAACAGATAAAGTTCTCCATAGAGTGACTAAAATATCCAGATATGGCGAAATTTTATTTGAGCTGTCTAAAAGACAGAATTGTAGTGTTGGAACTACCTATACATTTTCATTCTCTTGCATTCTTGTGTGTCTGTGAGAAAAAAAACGGGAAAGTCTAGAGCATATATTTGTATATATAAGCAAACTGTATCTATAGAAGATAATTTTATCTGTCATCTGCTGTATAGTAGTGTTTTACAGTCCAGGGGAAGCACTGACCAAATACGTCTCCAACATTAGGAGGCTTCCTGGAAGGAGGGGGTGGGGATAAGGCATGAATACATATCTAATTTTCCAAGTACAGAAATAGCTCTTTTTTTTTAATGTCTTAGCTTCTCCTGTGTATACCTGTTTATTTGCCCAAGACACACCAATCCTTTTTTCTTTTTGTGAATTTAAATGTTAATGGTGGGAAAAAACCTGTCAAAATGGAGAATTTACTTCTTTGGGGGGATGGCAGTAAGGGGAAGGAATGCTCTTTCTCACCATCTGTTTTCCCAAGGAGGTGGCCCATGTGAAAAATTGCATGTATAACTGTAAAGTCAACTGCTAATGAGTCACTGGGGGCAGTCTTGGAGTAGGAATAGTAAGTCTTATCAGTCTCCTGCTCATTGTGCTTTATGGACATTAATGTTTGCGATATTCTATGAGCTGGTGAGATGTTGTTAGGCAAATATTAGTTCCTTTTATGTATTGGCAACAGCACCTATAAACAAAATTATTTTCTCACAGACTTGTACCTTGGTGCAACTCTTAGGAAAACCTGTTTGCTTCTCCTGCATTCACAGATGCATCAAGATGATCCGAGTGTTTTCTCAATGTATGTGTGTAGTGTGTCACCAGCTTACTTGCATGTGCAACATACTGTACCTCTGCAGTAAACTGCTCTGGCAACCACCTGGAGAACTACGGAAATAAGCAACCACTGAGCAGTGTTCTCAGGTGTGTGGTTAATTTCAAGGCCATTGGACCTCTGTTTTTGGTGGGCTGTTGTCCCGTTTAAAGTAGCTTACAGATCTAACCGCCTTGTTGAAGCAAAGTATAGTTGTAAGCAAGAAACTAAAAATCCAGCTTTAACAAAGCTGCCATAAAGAGGTTTGCACCTCTGCAGAAGTACAGAGCCAGAGGGCAGCTGCTGCCTCTGTGCCTCATTATCAAGAGTTGTGTGTTGGCTCGGGAGGTAACACAGATCCGCTAAACCAGAGAATCTGTAGACATACATAATTATCAGCTTCCACTGAGCTCTGATTTGGGCACCTGGTTCCCTTTCTAGCTGGAGAACTAGCATGTCGATAATAGCTGCTCATTTTACAGAAAAGAAGTGAAGCCTGGAGGAGAAAAAACATTTCCTAATGGTAATATTTGTGTAAGTCTGGTGGAATGCAGCTGAGAGTTGTTGTGGTCACAGACAACATGGCGGGATATTATTTGTGGGAAAATGTGAGCAGCTCACATATTTTTGTTGTTTACTGACTCAGATAAATTAGATTAGCCTGATGGAATAGATAAATTAGTGCAGCTCAAAGTATTTAAGTTTATGAAAGGGTTTACTCTCTGCTCATTTTGTTTAGTTACACTCACTAGAGATAACCAGATTGATCTGAACTGCACATATCTACTAGTTTCCAACTGCTTTGGTCTGTGGCCCTTGTGTATTTGATGGTGCTGCTGCTCTGTTCTCCAAAAAAAAAAAAAAAGATTAGCAAACTCTTTGTTGGGTTTGATAGAGAGAATATTTTCCTACAGAAGTGTGTGATGAGATGCATTCTGCAGAGAGTATTTGCTCATGCTAGGCAGCTGCCTTGTGGATTAAATTCTGTTGCAGGGGCTCAATCGGATGTTTTTGGTATCAAGCTCAAGGGCTGGTGGCATCACTGCTCTCAGTAAATCCTAAAGTGTTAAATGCAACCTTGAAATAACAGTTTGGGACAGTGATAATATAAATGTAAGTAGGATGGGGAAAAGCAACTTAAGCAGGAGCAAGTTTTGACAGCAAAGTCTGTGCCAAGGAGCAGTGTGCTTTGTTTATGTATTCCCTTTTTGTTATAGGTTTCTCATCCTCAGCAGATGAAAGGAGGTTGTGTTTTCTCTGTTTTAAACATAGTGATACTATATGAAGAAACTTCTTACCCACACACTGATTTAATGAATCTGTAATTTTAAGCTTGTCTATTTGGAGAGAAGGGATTTTCCAGCGTTTCCTGAGGAGACTTTCTGAAAAGCAATAACTATAATATTAAAAACCTCTAAGTCACCTTTTTCTCCTCACAGGAAATAACACAGCTTTCCTTGCATCTCTAGCAGTATTTAATTATACCCAAATTCTTACAGAATGACAAATGGCAGGTTGTCTCAGTGGTAGAAGATTTGAATTTTTAGATGTGAAATGCAGATTGTGTGGATCCTGGATTATCTGGGCTTTGCCTGTGTATTGGAGCTCTGACAGATTTTTTTCCCTTCTCCTTTGTACTCTAGGCGACACTGAACGAAATGCTGCAAAGAGATGTGAAGTTAGTTAGCAGCATGTCTGTAACATTTGTTATGTGCTCCTGGCCATGACACCTAGACCCAATTTATTGTCTGACACTGGACAGCTCCACTCCCCCACGGTGGGAGTGTGCCGGGTGGAAGGTGGTGGTAGATGCAGAGTTATTTACAGAAAACTTCCTTCTGTTTTTTTTTATTTTTTCTTTTTCCTGCCTCGGTGACTCTATGCAGAACCCTCTTTGTGAAGGAGTGATCTTTGTGTGTCAGTCTGGGTTTCTTTTAGGACATGCCATGGTCAAATGTTCTTTTGGTAGATAATTAAGCTGCCAAAGAAAGGAAGATTTGCTGACTGGAACATTCTTTGGCAGCAGGGTTAGAGGCAGATTATTGCCACAATAGAAATTGGGTCCCCAGTTCTGAGCACTGCAGGTATGGTCTCAGTATGGCACCAGAAAAATTGCAAGGTGTCACCTCTTTGGAGACTTAAAGGTTTGGATCTGTCAGTCCATTTTAGCCCTTCCCCGCTCCATCCCCGGTGAGCAGTAGGGAGCTGTGCTAGAGTTCTGGCAGGTCAAAGCAGAGCACCAGAGCTCGCTGTGACATAGAAGATACCTCGTCACGGGATTCACCTGTCCTGCCTAGCAAGGCAAAATGAAGCGTTTGGGGCCATTCGGCAGTAGAGAGTGCTGCTTTTGTTAGCTCCCGTTTGGTTGGTTTGTGCTGAAGTGAAGCCAAAACGACCAGCGGGGTCTCAGCATCGGCCTTTAGCTTCTGCCCCGAGGTTTGGGCTAAGGAGGGGAGGGCTGGCCGACAAGGCTGGGCATGGCAGGGCAAGGCAAGGTAAACCGGGTGTCCCGCGGGTTTCTGTTACCTGCCATCTCCTCCCTAGAGCAACGCACCTTGCCGTGCTGCTGCCAGTGAGTGGCCCCCCTCCCCACACTGCGACTTTCGCTTGAGAAGAAGCCATTTTACATCGAAGCGTGGGCTGTTTCTCCGGGAAGCCGGCGGCGCCTTGGCCCGGGGGGCGGGCGGGCCGTGGCGCTGCGTGCGGCCCGGAGGGAGGGCTGTGGCGGGAGGTGGCGCCACGAACCCGCGTGAATTCCTCCCGCTTTCCCCCTCCTCCACCCCCCACC
>JASSUY010013756.1:22456-35876 GCA_032466535.1 Forpus xanthops
AAGTCCTTCATCAGACTAAACGTTACTGAGCAGCAGCTAAAACCACCAGTGTTATTGGTGCTGTTCCCAGGCTGAAAGTCATAAACACAGCACTGCACCAGCTACTAAGAAGGAGAAAAATTGCTGCTGCTGCTGAGCCCAGAACAGTGTTTAATATAAAAAATGTTTTATTTTGTATCTGAGGCCTTAAGTCTATGCAATATAGTGATGCTTCAGTGGGGCCTTTTCAAAAGGAAGACATAGAAGTTTTATAGAACTCATTCCTAACTGACTTTCTGTTCAGCAGAATAAAGATTGATGTCATTCTCTGGTTTAAATATCAATCAGAAAATCTACAGGTAATCCCTGGAACTCTTCATGTAAGTTTGATAACAAAAGAAAGCATGCTACCAATATCTCTAGTATGTAACTAAGCTTCATTGCATAACTCAAGCCATGGTGGAGATTTCAGCATGCTCAATGGCAACCTGACAGATGTGTCATAGCTTCTAATCCCCCAAAGCTCTAGAGCTCTTTGAAAATGGGTGTTTCTGAAAGATCTGATTGGAAAACATGCTGACTTTTCATTGTTTTTTTTTCTCTCAGTACCCATATTACTTCCAGCTTCATCTTATTGCCAGGCTGACTGTACAGATCTGTACTAACTAGGATGGCAACTCTGCTTTGTTAGCACAGTTATAAAATGTATATAATTATGTGTTTTTAAACTATGTGTTTTACATAAATTAGATTAAAAAAATTAATTGGGTTTGCTTGCCATTTGCAAATATTGAAGTTGAGAATTTATGGCTATTTTATCCCACATTTTCCTGTACTGTACAGATGTACATCTGGTGTGTCCCAGCCTCAATATTTCTGGTATTTAAAAAAAAAAAAAAAAAAAAAGAAGAGTTAACATTAATATGGATTTCTATAAGTTCAGAAAGTTTTCTGGAGTATTATTTGAAATATTAGTTTCAGGGAGGAAAATAAATTATCTGTTTGACAGTGATTTTGACAAAATGACCCCCAAATTTAAATGCAGACAGTGTCTCTAGGCCTGGGATTTGCCAGCCTATCTCTAGGCCAGACTCATGGGAGACTGAAAGGAGGTTTTATTGCAACATCACCACATCCTATAGATAGTGCTCAGTGGTGTCTCCATTATTTGGATCAGATCCACAGTTGGTAAAAAGAGAAAATTGGGCCAGTTTACATTCTGTTACAGAGCAGCTTCCTGGATGACAGAATAATTTCCAATAAAAGTGCCCTGGATTACTCCCTGCTGTGAGCTAATAGGGTGCTAATTAGCATATTTCATTTATTTACTTAACTGGGATAAAAACAATTGGGCACAGGTCCCATTTACAATGGTTTCCTGGGGAAGCTGCAAACTGCTGTAAGTGTTACCGTGCTGCATTAAAAAGATATAAGCTCACATAAACATAACATGCAGATTGAACATAACATGCAGATTGAACACAAACTGGCATGGCTGTCCAAGCACCTCATACACTGGGGGTGGCTTAGAGCATTAAATAAAGCTGTATTTCTGTTTTCTTCCAGTCTTTAAGTGGGCTAAATGAAATTAGAGCAGCATTTCTCCAATCTTGGCGGGTCCATTGGTGACAGTACTGAACAAATGCCATGCTGTGGACAGCATCATGCTTTGCCTGTTGTGCTCACTATTGCTTTAATATCTGATGATTATTAACAGCATAAAACATGGGTTGGGTATTGTTGCCCCTCAAGCTTTTTCCAGCTTTCTCCTGTGCATCCCCAGGGTGAGGCACACCTGCCCAGCACATTTTTGCCATTCTTGAAGATCTTTCTAATGGTTGAAACATTGAAACTGCCCATTTATTTATTCTTCACATCCAGCTTTCCCATGCTCCCAGTTTCCTGCATATTGTAAAATTTAAAAAAATTTCAAGCACCCAAATTAATAGCTCATCTGGGGGAATTTGGAATGTATATTCTACGAGTTTGTTGTAGAGGGTGAGGCAGGATGAGAAAACTTCTGCTTTGTTGAACAAAGGTCTCTTTCCAAACTGTTTGACATTTTAAAACACATCTTTTCTTTTTTATATCTTAAGCAAGAGTTTTGCTTGGGATGAAATTCCTTATTCATCTTGATTCACATTCTGCTTAGTTATGAAAATCTGGATTTGCCCTGAGGCACTATAATATATCTCTGCATCTGGGAGGGAAGTTTATTAAATGTAATGGAGAGATTTTGTGATCAAGGGACCTGGGGTCTGTTTCTGCCCACTTTACATCTTATTGTTTGACACTGAATAATCTTCCTTTCCATTCTTCAGTTTCCTTATGCGTGAACTGGAAAGACTAGCACTTTATCCTTCTTTAAATGATGTAATATTCTCAATTGGAAAATACTTTCTGGCAAAGTGCATCAACCCCCAGCCTGCTTCCCCCATCCCAACCCTAGCTCACTATCTCAGTACACAGTAACTTCCTACCTGAGTATTTGTTTCACGATCTACTTTTATAATTTGTCTTGTTTCCAAATTCAACCAGTACTGGGGTTCTCAGCCTTGTTAGTCATTGTTCTGGTTTGTCCAATCTGCCTTCCTCCCTCTCCAGCTAGCCAGGGAGGCCCCTCTCATTCTTTTGTAGGGGAGAATTTTGCTCATATTTTTCTGTAACTCAAAAAGCCCCTGAACTGGAAAAGAGCAATTCTAGAGCATGGGTTTCCTGTACTGTATTGAATGAAATGCCACTGTGGAAGAGTATTGCTCTTCTGCATTTTCTGAGCATGAAAAAACACATTGAGAGCATCCAAGGATAACAGTTTATTAACCTATTCTAATAGAGACCTGGGGACTGGAGGAGACAGCACCTTATTCCGGCCTAGTAAGGCCTGTTCCTCAGGCTGTGTGTTTTTTCTATTGTTCTTGTTAAATTATAATATATCCCATAAAAGCATCCTCTTTAGAGTTCAGTACCTGCTCTCTCCTTGGGTATTGCAATACCATTGACCTCTTCTGATACAGTGATACATCCTTCAGAAATAAATATGGTTCCATTTTGGGGTTCTCTGAGTAGACCTTGTTGTTATGAGTTACATACTGGAGGGAATTTAAACATGAAATGAATCATTCTTTGTTTTGTTTCCCCAGACCCACCTGAACATTGTGAAAAAGCAAATCAAGGCACCCAATGAGAGCTAGCTCCACAATTTGAATGTATTCACTAGCCAACTTCATTGCTGCAGTATACTGATATAAATTCAGGCAAAAGTAAAACTAAAATAAAACCCTAAATCCCCAAGGCTTATGAATTCATGAACACAGACCCAGAAATGTGACTCTTGATCTGTGTACAGAAGAAACTACTGGTCCCATTTCCAGGGCCATTTGAGTTCCATCAGGGGCCAAAAATCTGGATGGTAGTTCTGTATAATTTTAGTGTGTGCCATGTTGGAGAGCTCATCATTGGTGAGTGAACCAATTTTTCAGTAATCTTTGTCACAGCAGGCAAGATAGAAATTGGTCTGTAATTTGTAATCATTACTACTTTGCTTGAGATTAATCCTGGATCACCCACAGTGAAAAAAGATGCCTCCTAACCTCGGGATGGACCATTCTCCATTCAGAAGGCCACTGAGGCTTGCTGTTCACAAAGCACACTTTATCTTGACCATCCTTCTTTTTTATGTCAGATGAACTTTTATCTATGTTCTGCTTTTCTCTGCAAGACTGAATACTCCAGACTTTTTACATAAAGCGATTTTCTAAATTCTTAGTACTGTGAAAGCGATTGGAGGTTGCAGGGGGAGAGCTTTGGAGTTTTCCTATTGATATATTTTTTAGAAGGGGCAGAAAAAGGTGCTGTAATACATGCAAGTAGATATGGACAGTGAATAGAAATAACCTTTATTAACATAAAAAGGCTCTACTTACTAGCGGGTAGTTAATGTGGGGAATTTTGGCTAAAGAATCCTGTGATTCTAAAGATCTGAGTTGGTTTCTGAAAGCAAAGCATTGACAAAGCAAGCCAGCTATACGGCACTGTGCTATATATAGTGAAAACTGTACATTGGAAAGACTGATACTCAGAATCATTTCTTAACTGACCTCTTTAAGGTAGTACCAAGGCTTCCTATACAATGTTCTTTTTTTTTCTTTTTTCTTCTTCCAGTTAAAAGCCACCTTCAGTTGGTCATTGATTCCCCTCCTTCCTCCTCCACTCCTGGCCTTCCTTACACAGACTAAAGGGAGCCTGGCCCAAAGTTTGGTGTCCTGACACAAAATGCTCTTCAGCTGAAATCAGGTTGTTTCCTTTAATGTTGAAGGGCTTCAAAATCAGGTGTAACAGAAAAAGGAATAAAAAAATCAACTAAGGTCAGCCCCTTCTCAAAGATAGATATGAGAATTTGTTGCAGGGGTGGCTGTGAAAACAACTGTTTTTACTGACACTGAAAACAGTAAAAGTGGTCATAGCATTTATCAGATGCTGCATTTTCAGTAAGGACAGGTAAGTATTAAAACCACTGTACATTCTTGATTGTCATAGAATCATAGAATAGTTAGTATTGGAGAGGAACTTAAGGTCGTCTACTTCCAACCCCCCTGCCATGGGGAGGGATGCCTCCCACTAAACCATGCCACACAAGGCTATGTCCAACCCAGCCTTGAACACTGCCAGAGATGGAGCATTCACAACTTCCTTGGGCAACCCATTCCAGAGCCTCAGCACTCTTACAGTAAATAATTTTCCCTGTTTAAGTTTTAATGCATTACCCCTTGTCCTCTCAGTGCATTCCCTCGTGAAGAGTCCCTCCCCAGCATCCCTATAGGCCCCCTTCAGATACTGGAAGGCTGCTAGGAGTTCTCCATGCAGCCTTCTCTTCTCCAGGCTGAGCAGCCCCAACTTTCTCTGCCTGTCTTCACACAGGAGGTGCTCCAGTCTCCTGATTGACCTCGTGGCCCTCCGCTGCACTTGTTCCAACAGTTCCATGTCCTTTTTATGTTGAGGACACCAGAACTGTACACAGTACTCCAAGTGAGGTCTCATGAGAGCAGAATAGAGGGACAAGATTATCTCCTTCGACCTGCTGGTCGTGCTCCTTTTGATGCAGCACAGGATACGGTTGGCTTTCTGGGCTGCAAATGCACACTGCTGGCTCATGTTCATTTTAACAACCAGTACCCCCAAGTCCTTCTCCTTGGGCTGCTCTGAATCTCTTTGCCCAACCTGTAGCTGTGCCTGGGATTGCTCTGACCCAGGTGTAGGACCTTGCACTTGTCATGGTTAAACTTCATCAGGTTGGCATCAGCCCACCTCATGAGAGTGTGTCATCAGGAAACTTGCTGAGGTGCACTCAATCCCACTGTCCATGTCACCGACAAAGATGCTAAGCAATACCAGTCCCGATCCTGATCCCTGAGACACCACACATTACTGGTCTCTAACTGGATATTGAGCCATTGAGCACAACTCTTTGCGTGTGGCCATCTAGCCAGCCAGTTCTTTATCCACCGAGTTGTCCACTTATCAAATTGATGTCTGTCCAATTTAGAGACAAGGATGTTGTGTTGGACAGCGTTGAACGCTTTGCACAATTCCAGGTAAATGACACCAACTGCTCTACCCCTGTCCATCAGTTCCGTAGCCCCATCATAGAAGGCCACCAAATTGGTCAGGCAGGATTTCCCCTTAGTGAAGCCATGCTGGCTGTCACCAACCACCTTGTTGTTTTTCATATGCCTCAGCATGCTTTCCAGGAGAATCTGCTCCAACATTTTGCCAGGCACAGAGGTGAGGCTGACTGGTCTGTAGTTCCTGGTCTTGTCCATTTTCCTCTTTAGCCCTAGTCGAGAATGATCAATTAGTGTAGGAGGTGTGAGAGGTCTTTTGGAGTGCTTAAGGCAATAAAGAGCCTATTTTATGACAAACAGCACAGAGGAAAAGGTTATGGAAGCTGAAGTACAGTGTTCAAATGGCAACAAATAGATGAGGAATGCTTGCAGTTAAAATTGGAAATGGAAAGTTTCTTCCCTTCATTTACCATGGTTGGTATGTGCGCATATCCATTTGGTGGCATAAGACGTACTGTGGTATAACTATCACAGAATAATGTAGGAGGTCCTTTCCAGTATATTTCCTATACTGATGTGTTCCTAAATAGCTGTGTTTGTGTAATTTTCTTGAACTGGGATGAAATGTCAGAATGATGTGCTGAGAGCTCAGTTTTCAATCTGAGCATGTGAATTAAAATACATATGTAATTTAGAGCAAGCTTTAGGATTAGGAATCTTGAATAGCTTATTTTGGTTAACTTTTCTCTTGATCTGTAAATACCAGAGTTACTGAGCCTACTATAAAAGAGCTGCATGAAATACTGGAAAAAATGTCTTATGTAAATTACTAGTCATGTCTTACTGACTACTTTTATTTAATTGAGAAGTTAGAAGCGTCTGTCTTGTACTTCAGATTTAAGATTTTTCCAAGAAGGGGGCACTGACAAATTTTGATTTTGCTAATCTATCCATTGAACCCATTCTTTTTAAATGAATTGTTGGATTGTCACTGGAGGGCTTTAGTTTGATTTTAATTCTCATTGGTGTTTGTGTTTGATGTGCATAAGTATACACATCTGTATACTTAACTGAACTGAGCTCTGTATGGAAGTTGGGGGAAACTTGGCACCTTTTTCGTGTGTATTAGAGACATTCTTCTTTGTCTAACTGGGATGTCTCTGGTTTGGAGACTTTCCAAGATGACCTTCATTTATTGTTTGTGGTATACTGTTCTGTTATGGGTTTCTCACAGTCCTTCCTGATAAATGTGTTTTATTTGATTATACACCAAGATAATAGAGAGAAGAAAGGTTTGGATATTTAAGAAGAAGGTCTGTGGCTCTGGCAAAAGCCAGGCGTTGGCCTTATCTATGTCCTGCTCTGATTCTGAATGGAGGAGTGCCCCTCATGAGGGACAGTGTAGAAGTGCACTGAATGAGGCAGTGCTGGCAGATTCGTGGAACATGAGTTGAATGTGTGAGTACCCTCTGCCTCTGCTTCTTCTCTTTTTATGCTTCAGGGACACAACAGGGGTCCACAAAAATGAAAGGAAATTGAGCAAAGAGTGTTTCTGTCCCATTTCTCAAAATATTTCTAAAGTGCAGTGGTTTTGCATGCTAGTCCTTGTTGCCCGCTGTCTGCTCATCCCGACTCAGGGATGTGTAATTGAGAGTAAAAAAGCTCCTTCTGGCTCTAGGTAATTTATAATGTGAATATTTATATAGAAAAATTGGGGAAGGAGGGTGAAGGGGCAGCAGGATGACTGCTCAGACATTCAGACAACTGGACATTCATGAAGTAATGGAGTTTGTTTCTGCTTACATGCACACAAGAGACGTACTCAGGTATATTTACTTCATTAATTTTCACTATTGTCTCATTTTCTGTGTTCCTTTGTTGCCTGATCAATCTTCTTGTTATTTGAGCTTGCTTTTTTTTCTGCTGAAACTGATATGTGCATAAGCTGTAGCAAAGATAGGTGAATATTGGAGATTTTGCATCTGTGACTCATTCTACTGTGAACTGAATATATTATTTTCTTACACTTTTTATCCTTTAGAAAAGCATTGATATATACCTATACGTTCCATTAAATGAACAAACCATGCCTGTGGTTTAAAGAATGTTTTGAGAAAAAAAAATCCTGTGGCTTATTATTTGTATTTTAAAATTTGGCAATTTCAGTAAATTAGTGGTGAATATTTTTCTGCATACATCCTCCGAAAAAAATGAAATTCAGAACTCCACTTGATCTACTTCATAAGCAGCATAATTCCTTTAAATTCCAACAGAGAAGGAGCAACAAAAAAAAAAAAAAAAAGGCAGAATTGATATAAAGTAGATCTGCCCAATTTAACTTTTGGTTTTGAAAAAGTACTTTCAATCTGTATAGGTTTGTATTTTGCATTGCCTGCAGGGCTGCATTTCTTTTTCTCCATTAGGTAAATCCTGTGTTACCTTTTGTGGACTCAAAAAGAGGCTGCATGATCTGCTGTGGTGTCAGGAACCCCCTTCGCTGTCACTGGGCTTGGGCAAACCTGTGTTGCTCTGCTTTGCATTCCTTGCTACTGCTAATTCCACGCTGAGGTGTTCAAAACTGTAAGGGACTGTCCCTTACCTTTGTCTGGAGAGGGCCTTTCCCTGTACACTCCCATTCTCTCCTGTATCAAAACTCCAGCTTGCTGCTGCTGAACAAACTGTAATTTTTTTGTTTTGCTTGTGACTTGTTAACTAGGAATGCTTCCGGAATAAAACGTAATGTCAATATTGACAGCATATGAATTGTGTAGTGGATGCTACTTGTAAGCAGTTCACGCCAGAGACTTCATTCAGCTTTGTGGAAACTAGCTTTTCCTTTCACATTTTTAGCTGGAAAGCTAAATGCTTGCTTTCTTAATGTAAAATGAGGCTTGTGTTTCCTTTAGTGCAGTAAATGACCACGACTTCTAAAATGCTGGCAGCTGACATTGTCATGATACTGATATGCAGAGATTTTTACAACACATACTTCCCTTTAATACTGTTTTCCTCATAAGGTGATGGTTCTCAGTTGTGTGCAACTATAGTATATTATTGGCTATTTTTTTTGATACTTGATCAGAAGTCTTCATGCATCTGTCCTTTTGTAAATATATGAAGCTGTAGAGAGAAAAGCAAAGCCACAAAGAGAATTGTTAAATCAGGCTTGATGTTCTTTGCCAAACGAAGGAAAAGTTCAAACTGCATTGTAGATACAGTGCAAATGAATTTTGTTGCAGCCATAGACACTCATCCGTGATCTGATAAAGACCAGTCTAATGCTAATATCATCCTTTCTTCAAGACTTTAGAGCCCTGTCTGTCTGTCTGTGAATCCTTATCATAATTTTAGCGGATGGGGTGAGAACATGGATCATCCTGGGAAATGGGTCAGGATCTGAGCAGGGCCCAAACCCATCTCTAGTCTCAGGCTGTTTCAAATAGCCTACCAAAAAATTGGACTGGATAAAAGAATAATATTTGAAACAAGAACTTAAATGCTCCTCTTCGTGTGAACTCTTCTTTCAAAAATCAACAAAAAATTAAGACGGTTACAATATGTTTGAAAGTGCTGGGGGAGGAAGAAAAAAGATAGTGTTCACAAAGACTAATTGAAGCATAGAGATATGTATCTTTCTGTATATTCCATTTATTATTTTTCACCACTTGTTTTATTAACATGCATCTAGAGTTACATGTTGCTTTAATCTCCCTGATTAAGACTTGCTGAGAGGGTCTGTCATTATTTATTGTCTAAATGCCTCAGGTCCCGCTTTTTGTTTTACATTAGCTGCACCAACTGCCTCTGGCTTGAAAAGGAAATAGTGTAATTTTAGTCAAATTTAGTAGGACTGAAACATTAAAAAAAAAAAAAACCAAACCCACCCCCCCCCAAAACCAACCAAATAATAATAATAATTACTAAAAAGGATAAAAGAGTATTATTATAATATTATGCATATCTTAATATTGTATTAGTAAATTTTATCTTAAGACAGAAGATACCACTTTCTTATAACTGATTCACAGTTAGTTTTCTTTTGAGCAGCTTTTCAGAGCTGTTTTCCATATTGTCTTCTTACCCCAGGTTTGCTATGAGTATTTGCTGATGAAATGCCTGGTTTTCTCTCTTCTAGTAAATACTTGTCATCAAGTATTTACAAGTCTCAAAGCTGAGATATGTTGTCTCTTTAGCTGGAAAGAGTTAACTCAGCTTGCCAGCTCTTTGCTGCTGAGCCACATTTAAGTAGTTCATTGGGGCATTGTGACTGTAAATGAGATATAGCATCCTGACAACTGTTCACGATTTTCTTCGTAAATAAATAAAACTGCATCAGAAGACGTTCTTCTTCTAAGGAATAGACAGTTAAAGATAATGTCCGTGTCTACTCCCTGACTCGAGTCCCTAGAAAGAAATTCACTGGAGTTTGCTATGATTCCAGCCCAAGAGGGGAAAATATGTTTTTAATGTAGGTAGGTTTTTTTTTTCCCCTGTCAGTGAATTCAGGAAGATGCTTAACAGGAGGATAAAATAAAGGTCCATTGTAAAGGCACCTAACTCATCATTACCACATGCACGCAGCACATTTCTGCTGTACTGTTGTCTTTGATATTTATAAACTTGATTTTTTTTCTTTTTCCCTAAATCAGCTTTTATATTCAGGAGTATATCTAGAGTAATATAATTTAAAGAATATTTCTACCATATGTTAGAAATCTGTTTGTATGCATGAGAATGCTATCCTGGGTCTTGAAACTGGCTATTAGATACTGTATTTTGATTTTTCTTTGTTTGTGTGTGTGCGTATATTGGAGAAGTTCCAGTTACGAAAGACTGCAGTTGTAATACCTATTGGTTATGGAACAGGAGATCTGCTTGGAGAATTGGTAGCTAAAAATGCCATTTAAATATTCTGCTCTGTTAATGCTTCAGGTTAATAAAAACTACTGTAAGAAAATATTTTAGGATATAGATATTTAGAGCAGTTGGATTACTTTTGACAACAGTGCGAGGAATCCATTCAAAGCTGATTTCCCCCTTTTGTTCACTGAGGACCTGCAGAATCTAAGATAAAAATGGCAGTTGTCCTCAGGGCACCCTGAGGCATGTCATTAAAATTGGAATTTGATCCTCTTTTTATGGTTACTTGGGACAATCAACCACAGCAAACCTGAAAACTCATCAGTTTTCAAAAATATGACATGTCCTTGACTTTGTCAGTTTGGATTCAGCATGCGAGGTTTGAGTATTTCAGAATCCCTTTAGATGTCACTCTGTCTTCAAGAATACAAATATTGTGCCTTGTACTGTCTAAAAGATACAGTACTTCTAAACATTTCTGAATGCTTACCCTATTTATGACAAGGGACAAACTAAATTATAGTCATCAGAGTAAAATACTTTATTAATTATTTTGAATGCTGTGTACTGTATTAAATAGAATGAATGGAGTCCATTTCTTTTAACTATTAAAACAACTTTTTCATGGGAAATTAGGCTGTTTGAAGTAATCTGGAGCTTTCTAAAGCTGGGTGAAACTATCCGTTCTACCTGGCTGTGTGTTTCTGTTTGATAACTGCAATTTTCAAAAATATCTTGAAAATGGATGCAGCACAACATTTTGCTGTTTATTCCTCTGTACCTGACCTCTTAGCACTTTGAAGCACTTGCCTTCCACACTTCCAGGCTCCCAAGTTTTAAGAATTTACATGCATTTTCATACATTTTTTTTTTGTAATGAATAGCAGAATGATAGTTTTTCTGTTCCCTGCAACTGGGCTGGCAGAAAATTGCATTTTATCTCCATGACAGAGAAACCATGAGCTGGCCATTTTGCCATCGCTGCAGCTTGCCATTGGGAACTCACTGATGCTTCTTGTGCTGGAAGCCATATGGCCTTCTCCCTCTGTTCTTCCTCTTGGTGCTTCCCTGAAAGCTGCAAGTGAAGAAGGACCAGCTGCTGACACCAACGACAAACAGGGACTACATTCAAGAGAGGAGCAATGATGGCAAGAGACCTTCGGCTGTGCCTCAGCTTCCCCCCCAAGATATTTTCCTTCTAGCTACCTCCTGTCCTTCGCTTTTCTGCAATGTGCATATGCTCCTTCCTTCTGTTTATTTTTTGTCCCTTTTTTCTACATCTCTTTTTACTTAGTCTGTAAATTGAAGTTCCTAGTTAATATGCATGTTATTTTTAACTGCAAATCAGTTCATTTAATAATTGGCATAAGGGCATTGCGCATGAAGCAGCACAAAACTTGGCAGCACTAGGCAGGAGGAGGTTTCGGTGCCTAATCCCCACCCGGGACATGGGTTAAGGTGTTTACTTGTGCCATTTCTGTGGGAAGGAGAAACCTTGCCTGTTCATGTGGAAATTCCTAATTGCTTTCTTTGTTTTGACAGATTTATGGGTTACAGCAAAACATAATTGCAAGTAACATAACAAAGTAACACTCTCCTGAGCACCTGTATTGCTGCTGTTATAAATAGGTCTACTAACAACCTATAGTGTTCATTATTTACGAGTACATTAGTCTGAAGTTCTCAGTTTTTCTTGCTGAGTGGGTTACTCTCTTGGTCCTCTGCCTCAGTTTGCGGGAGAATTCCTTCAGCCTTCACCCCAGATGGGCAACATCTGTTGCCTCTCTTTTCTCATGTGTCTTTCAACACTGAAGTGGTTAATAGGATATGCTAGAGGCAAGTGAATACCTGGTAACCTGTTACTTGTCCTGATTTTCCACACTCGTGATTTAAATTAATCGCCGAGCTTTTGGACAATGCTCTACTTTGTAATGTTGTCCTTTGCAAAAAGGTGTTGGATTTTAAAATGGAAAAAATAGAATTGTGCCTCTGGCAGCTGAGGAAGTTACACATTTATATACACATCTGCAACATGTAGGGGGCAGGGGAAGAGATCTTGGGATCTGCTGTTATGTCCACTTTGCTGGTGTAACTGTTGAGGGGCTTCAGATGGATGAATGAGGGAAGGAACCATGACCAGGGTTTGGAAGAGGACAAGGAGGTTGGCATTTAGGACACCTGTGCTGTTTGCCTACTTCACATACTGACTTTTCCTTTCTGACAGTTGACAAATTATCCTGTTTCTTTGAGCATTGGTATCCTCTATAAATTGAAAATGTTTCTGCATTTAAAAAAAGAAATTTCACTGACAGAATGCTGTAGGAACACAAAGTTTTGCAGACACTGTAATGCTCCTCAGATTAGTTCTGATGATGACACACATTGAATATATCATTACATCTACTATAAAACCATATAGGACTATGGCATATCAAGTGAGTGATGGGTAGCTGTCTCTATTAAGGAAATAAAGAAAAAGAAAGGGAATTTGCGAAAGAGAGTGGTGAGCAGTTCTGTCATTGAGAACCTGCCAGTTCTCTGCCTTCAGTGAATGCTACATCTGGAAGGCTTTGCAAACTTGGCTTTCATCTGGTCCATTCTCCGCACCTGAGGTGTGGAGGGGTTTCTACACTCACAGAGAGATCTCTGAGAGCCTCAGTCCCTGTGGTAGCCTCAGTTGCCTCATGATCAGTTGAGGGACAGTTGGAAGGAATATGAAATCCTAGTTCAGGCTGTCTTAGAGGTGAGGTAGTATTCTTTCGAGAGAACTGGACAATGTCCACACTTGCAGTTATGGCACCCCCTTTTTCAAGAAGGGGAAAATGGATGGGCTGGGGAACTACAGACCAGTCAGCCTCACCTCTGTGCCTGGCAAAATGTTGGAGCAGATTCTCCTGGAAGGCATGCTGAGGCACATGAAAAACAACAAGGTGGTTGGTGACCGCCAGCATGGCTTCACTAAGGGGAAATCCTGCCTGACCAATTTGGTGGCCTTCTATGATGGGGCTACGGAACTGATG
>JASSUY010013757.1:0-36202 GCA_032466535.1 Forpus xanthops
CAGAGCTTCGTGTCATCAGCAAACTTGCTGAGGGCACACTCAATCCCACTGTCCATGTCACTGACAAAGATGTTGAATAAGTTCTTATCTGATGTTACGTTTGGACATTTCCATACATAGAGGTATTTCCATCTGTGTTTTTTTTTTTCAGAGACAATGTGGAATAACCCTTAATATTGAAGCTTATAACTGAGATAAATTTTTAGTATAATTTCCTCTGCAGGGTGCAGAAAAAGGCTTATGCAGATCTTAAGCTGAGATTGTGGGGCCAGTTAGCTTTGGTTATCAGCCAAACTCGTACCCAGCTTCATGCTCACTCCTCCATGCCCGCAAGGAAGACAGGAGCGATGGAGTAAACAGGAAGAACAGGAACAAAAAATCTCAAGGGTCTGGACAAAGATGGGAGTGCCAATTACCATTTCAGGAAAAGCAAGCTCAATTTTGGGAAAACTGACTCTATTGTCAAATAAAATAAATAATTACTTATTTCGGTGGTGGGAAACAAGTTCACTTTCCCAGGCTCAGCTTCACTCCCTCACTCTGGACTCCTCTCTTTCCCACCTTACTTTCTCCCCTGGCCACGTTTGGTCTCTTCAGTAAGGAATCAAGTGGCACATGGCCAGGCTGTCATGGGCAGTATGTAGTGGCTTCTCTCTACCTCTCCCTCCTCATACTTTTCCTCTGTTCTGCTCTCAGTGTGGGTTCTGGGTGAGAGTCAGTATGCAAAGTAGATCTCAGTTAACTGGAAGGAAAGAAGCATGTACATAAAAAAGACAAATGGGAAAAAAATACAAAGATAATTTCACAAAAAAAATCTATTAAGAAGAAGAAAAGAGAAGAACATTTTATGAAATGGAGATGTTGAGAAAGGAATGGAACAGCAAAATGGAGAAAACCAAATAGGAAATATAATGAAGGGATATAGTAATCATGTGTGTAATGAATAACTGTGCTACAGGCACAGTCGAGATCTGAAGAAAAATTAAAAAAAAAAATTAACCCATTGGTTGCTTTTGACTTGAAAATAGCACCATTACAAGCATGCTTTTTTTGACATGAAGTCTGTGCAGCTCTTACAGCATTCCTTAATAAGCTATACAGTTTGTCTAAGCCACTTGGGGAAAACAAAATTAAAATCATAAATGTGGTAATTAGATAAGCACAGTGATGTTTCCAATGTAACCTACTGTAAACATTAGAAATACCATAAAATTGTGACAAAAGGGCAAAAAAATAGAAATTTAAGCATTACTTTCCACTTTAGCACATTCAAACCTATAAGATATGATAAAAAAAATAAATCCCTGCACTAAAATTATAAGGCTTTCTCATTAGGAGAAAAAAATAAAACCTGTTATGTAGGATAGCATAGGATGATGTATCAGCAAAACTATGAAAATTCAGACAGTCAGCTATAGTTTTAAAATCTACAGATATAGTTTCAAAATTGTTCTACTGCTGATTTGCTGATTCACTGTGATTTTCATTTTTAGGATTCAATTTTCCCATCTGAAACAGTGTGACTTAAAATTCAACATAAATATAGTGCCCATCTAAACTGCTATTTGTTTTAACAAGAAGCTATTTCTGCAAGACCTTTGTTGTTGCCTAAGTAACAGAGAAAAGCTAACCTTTCAAGGAGTTCGTGCTTTTTTTTTTTTTTTTAGTAAATATTCTGCAACGGAAAATTGTCTTTATCCTCTTGATTAATTTTTATTTTTATTTATATTTTCTCCTGTGTTTCTGACTCAGTAAGGCTAGCCAGTGAAAACATCATCAGGTGCTCCTTGAAAGTTTTTCTGCAGAACAAAGGAACAGGAGATGTTACTGCTGTGGTAAACTGAATACACTTAAATCAGCAGGATACTAAGTATTTAGTCATCTTGTTCAAGTGCAGACCTTTACAAGGCTGCATTAGCAAAGTCAGAAATGCTAAGGCTGCATTGCACCATTCTTACTGAAGATTACTGACATTTTTGCCACTATAAAAAGAGATCAACATCAGTACAGGAATAAATAGTTCCTTGAAAAAAAAGTGTACACTAAATTTATTGAAGTTGGTTTAAGTTTGATTTGTTTTTTCTGCTAACATACCAACCCTGCTCCAAAACCAGGGCAGTAAACCAACTGATGTAATAAAAAACAAACAAAAATCAACCTACTAAGCAATTATAGCAAAGATAGATTTAGGAAAACAGTGTTCATTGTTGAAAAAGTGTGAAGTGGGTATTTTGGTGCTTATTTTATCAGTTGTATGAGGACAAATGAAAGGTTTTACTGAGCAGACTCCAGTAGTCCAGAAATACCTTACATATTCAGAAGCACCCTGAAACTGTGTTTAAACATTTATATAAGTCCCGTAGAAGAATTATTTGCTGGAGTGTTTGATTCTGCCTTGTAAATGAAGGTGTCAAGTGCCATTTGAGGTGCCCTGAGACATTTAATTCAGGGCGACGTATCTGACAGCCTACAGAAGATATGTGGCATTCTACACCCACAGGTGGACATCAGGCAGGGTATCCCAAAGCAATTCAAATCAATGCAACAAGAAGCAAATGAATTGAACGCATTGTGTCAAAACCTTCTTCAATGAAATTACATCTATGGAGAGGTTATGCCCTCAGTGCTTTCATGCATGCAAATGTTGTGAAATGTGGAAATGTTTGCTTCTAGAGGTCAACCTATTTTTGTGGAGTATAGAGTGACAGAACATTCAGGTGTGAAGGAGAATACTTTAGAAAGATAGAGGCTAACTTCATGCAGCTGGAATGTTTCAAAGGTTAGAAGATTTGGGGTTAAAGGAAATTAACCACCAGTGGACAAAGAAAAAATAATCCACAAAACAGTTTTACAGTCTCAGTGACAAGTGACACAGAGAGGACGTTACAATGACTCTAAAATGTTGCTTTTATCATCCTAATGAAATTATAAGTATGAAACTAAATCCATCTCCCCAAGACAAACTGATGCTGTAGCCTTGATGAAAGAGTCTCAAACTTTTCTTAGTACAGTTTCCTTAGAAACAAATTTGGCTAGGAATTTACAAGTACCAATGTACATAGCTGTTCCTTTTTTTCAGCTGTTGTGGGGAGGATGAAGGAAAGACTGTTGGGCTTGAAGAGCATTTGACTGCAGAAAATATTATGGCATTTTTCTGTAACTACAAGAAGTTGAGAACCAAAACCCAATCAATGAAGAAAAAAGATGTTTGAGATTTTTTCCCCATGCGGTGGGGAAAAATGACAACTTTTTTTTTTTTTTTAAACTCAAACTAGGCAAAAAAGAGGAGTTTGAAGAGGGTTTTGGACAAACTGCATTTTTATTCTTACATATGTCTAAACTTTATAGCTCTGTGTGAATTGGATTTTGTAGTTTATCGTTGATTTCTCCTCAGAACAAGGAAATGCTTATGCATTTTGCGTAGGAATTGGTAGTACATAACATTCTGGTATTTACTGATAAATATCAAAAGCCAATATAACATCACTTTACAAACTGACAGTATTTTATGTCCTTCACAGAATCATAGAATGGTTTGGTTTGGAAGGGACCTTGAAGATCATTTACTTCCAATACTCCTGCCATGAGAAAGGACACCTGTCACGCAGGACAGTGTCAAATGTCAGTGAAGTGTATCTAGGTTATACCATGTATTGTCCAAAGCAAATGGTAAGGTACACAGTGTTCATTACTTTCTTCAACAGCCAAGTTTAAAGATGAGAGAAACAAAATGAACTTCGGATTTGACAGAGAAAATAGAAAAAGATATTTTGAATACTGTGTTGCAATATCACCAGAATAAGTCTTTTTTTTACATTTCATACTGACTTGCTGAATGTTTTACTTGCTAAAACTAATAAGGGATAAATTGTTGAAAGAGAAGTCTGAGATAATACACTTAAAATGAAATCCACAACAGGATTTGAAAAAGGGTTTTAAAACTGAGAAATTTTCTTGCAATGACTGTGAAGCTATATCCTTCATAATTGCTTTGCACAGTTTCAAATTGTTAGAAATACATCAGTTTCCAAAGAAAACATTGATTCTGAAATGAAAGCATCTGCAAAAAGTATATGTAACTTTCAGAGGATCCAGTAAAGCACAAGGAGCTTATAGAAAAATTCTCTTTATTATGCAGACAAAAATTGTGATATAAAATAAATGTAAATGAGTGCCTTTGTAATAGGTTTCATAACTGAATTTTAAAAAAGTTCATATTCACCTATTTCAATGCATTGTTTATACATCGCTCATTGCAATTTCATCATTCAAATGGACCCTGAGAACAATACACAAACAACTCCTAGCAAGCAAAGAGATTCTTTGGAATGTTTCAGAAGACAACAAATGGTTATTCTCTGTTTCTGGCCAGATCCCAGTACATATTTTCCCTTTGTATCCTACAATTGTAAACTTTCTACCTTGCAAGGATAGAAATGTTTTTTTCATTTGTTTCTGTGTAAACTAGTTTACAGGGTTATTGCAGATCAGAGGTCACATTTCATTTCACAAATTGTAGGCTTTCATTACTAGACAGAAACACATAATAGTTTTGAGATACTTGGAAATGAAATTAATACTTAAATATGAAGTGTTATTAAATTTTTCTTAATTTTAATTATACATATTTTAATTCCCCTAAGCTTTCCAGAATACACCAACATAATCTGAATTTCCTCTAACATATTTGTGTACGTTATCATTATTTCAAAAGCAGCTCTGAGAACATGTGCAAAATCTGGTTTCTGTCTCTGACCAGCCAACATTTTGCATGGTTGATAATAGTTTGTAAACTTGCTACTCACTGTTTAAAAGACAGATTCTGTAAAACTGTTGTATTTACCTGAACCTGAAACATCTGCTGTGCACTGAAAACAGCTTCTGTAGGCGTAAATGCAGACACAGTAAGAATCCTCTCAAAAAAGAAAAAAAAAAAAAAAATACAAGATGAGGAATTATTCCATGCAAGATGATCCTTCAGTGGCAGAAGTGTGGGGGTGCAGGGTAGGGATGTGCTCACCTTACTGTCCTCCCCTGACAGCATCAACAAAGCTGTCTGGCCCTCCCATTCCAGCCTTTTGGGAGCCCCATTTTAGACCCTAGCCTCAGGTCACCAGTCTTAGGTCCAGGGATGCAGTAGGATGCAGCTTTCCAGATCCACCACAACCCTGCCCTGCCTACCCCCAAGGATGACATCAATGGCTCCTGGCACCCTGGTGCAGCCATGAAGCAATGCTAAGCAAGGAAGATGCCAATAAGACACTGCTTTTTTCCGGCACTCCTCTTTTGCTATATCATCAATGCATGAACTTGCATAAGCCAAACCTGAATGGACATCCAACTTGAATAAAATCTGAGACATGAAGCATAGAAACCACAAATGGCTTCACATTTTATTACCCAAAATGTATTTCCATAGGAATCAGGAGCACCAAACTACTCCTGCATATAACATATGCAATTCAATAGTTATAATGTGAATTCAACTATACAATTGAACTGTAAAATCAGTGCTAAAAACCAAGATTGTTAGAAATAAAAAAAAAAAATCTGCAACCTAACTTGACTTATGTGTACATATGCAAAAGGACATTTAAGACCTGACCTGATGTTTAGGATCCATGATACAATCAGAGCTTCTAAATGCAGAAATCATGTTAGATACTGAAACCAAAGAGAAAATGGAAAAAAGTTCTTATGATTAAGAATTCAGAGATGTGTATTCCTTTCCTGTCCCATGATTCTGTTCTTAATGAAGTTGTGTCCAACAATATTTCATAGAATCATAGAATAGTTAGGGTTGGAAAGGACCCCAAGATCATCTAGTTCCAACCCTCTGCAATGCGCATGGACACCTCCCACTAAATCATACCACCCAAGGCTCTGTCCAACCCGGTCTTGAACACCATCAACGATGAAGCATTCACAACTTCCCTGGGAAACCCATTCCAGTGCCACACCACCCTTACAGTAAAGAACTTCCTCCTCAGATCCAAACTTCCCCTGTTTAAGTTTGAACCCGTTACCCCTTGTCCTCTCACTACAGTCCCTAATGAATAGCCCCTCCTCAGCATCCTTATAGTCCTCCTTCAGATACTGGAAAACTGCTATGAGGTCTCCACTCAGCCTTCTCCAAGCTCAACAGCTCCAACTGCTGAACAGCCCCAACTTTCTCAGCCTGTCTTCATATGGGAGGTGCTCCAGTCCTCTCATCATACTTGTGGCCCTCCTCTGGACTTCTTCTGACAGTTCCATGCCCCTTTTATGTTGAGGACAGCAGAACTGTACACAGTACTCCAAATGAGGTCTCATGAGAGCAGAGTAGAGGGGCAGGATCACCTCCCTCGACCTGCTGGTCATGCTCCTTTCGATGCAGCCCAGGATGCAGTTGGCTTTCTGGGCTGCAAGCTTACACTAGCTCATATTCATTTTCTCATCGACCAGCACCCCCAAGTCCTTCTCTGCAGGGCTGCTCTGAATCTCTTCTCTGTCCAACCTGTAGCTCTGACTGGGGTTGTTCTGACCCATGTGCAGGATCTTGCACTTGTCATGGTTAAACTTCATGAGGTTGGCATCAGCCCACCTCACAAGCACGTCAAAGTCCCTCTGGATGTCATTTCTTCCAACAAAGATGTTAAACAAGACCGGTCCCAACACCGATCCCTGAGGGACACCACTCATTGCTGGTCTCCAGCTGGACACTGAGCCACTGAGCACAACTCTTCATGTGTGGCCGTCCAGCCAGTTCTTCATCCAGCAAGTGGTCCACCTATCAAATTGATGTCCCTCTAATTTAGAGACAAGTTTGTCATGTAGGATAGTGCCAAATGCTTTGCACAAGTCCAGGTAGATGACATCAACTGATCTACCCTCTCCATCAGTTCTGTAGCCCCATATCCTGGCTTCAGCAGCAGTGGTCATTTTTCTCCTTCTTAGTAGCTGGTGCAGTGCTGTGTTTTTGACTTTCAGCTTGGGAACATCGCTGGTAACACTGATGTTTTTAGTTATGGTTTAGAATGTTTGATTTGACCAAGGTCTTTCTGAGTCTCATGCTCTGCCAGCATGAAGGGGAAGCCAGGCAGAAGCAGTAACAGTACACCTGACCCCAAATGATCAGAGAAGTATTCCATACCACAGCATGTCATGCCTGGGATGTAAAAACTGTGGGCAGGAGCCTGGAAGGATTAGTTCATGGCTTGATCATTGGGGAGTGAGCAATTTTATCCTCTTCCCTTGTATTCCCCTGGTCATTCTCATTATTGGTGGCAGCAGTAATGATTTATATTATACCTTATTTACTGGGCTGTTCTTATCTCAAGCCACGGGAATTGCATTCTTTTAATTCTCTTTCCCATTCCTCCCCCCCTTGGAGTGGAGGGGAAGAAAGAGGAGGGAGTGAGTGAGCAAACTGCATGATTTACAGCTTAAAACACAACACCCCATCATAGAAGGCCACCAAATTGTTCTGGCAGGATTTCCCTTTAGTGAAGACATGCTGGCTGTCGCCAATCACCATGGTGTTTTTCATGTGCCTTAGCATGCCTTCCAGGAGAATTTGCTCCAAGATTTTGCGGGCCACAGAGGTCTGACTGGTCTGTAGTTCCCTGGGCCATCCATTTTCCCCTTCTTGAACATGGGGGTAATATTTCCCTTTTTCCGGTCATCGGGTAGTCCACCTGACTGCCATGATTTTTCAAATATGATGGACAAAATTTGTAATACTGTTTCTTTGCCTTACAAAAGCAACTTGAAGCCATATTTGAATACTTTTTGTGTTCTTTCACTGCAATTTAAACTAACTGAATCTGTGCTTTGTATGTACAGAGCTGCTTTAAAATGCTAAGAGTGCTAGAAAAACAAGTTCATACTCTTGCATGCTTGACAAGGAAAACAAGTATACTTTTTTCTTAATTTTAGTTTTAATTGCTACTTACAACAGAAGGAAAATTAGTGCCACCTTGTCGTGCTTAAAACCCAGCCAGTAACTCAGAACCACACACTCATTCACTCACCACCTTTCTCTGTCCTCCCTCTCCAGGCAGGATGGGAAGGAGAATCAAAAGAATGTAAAACCCATGGGCTGAAATAAGAACATTTTAATAAATAAAGTACAATATAATACTACTATGCAATATAATATTACTAATAATAAGGGGAATAACAAGGAGAGATAAAATTAAAGAGGAAAAAAAAAATCAAAACAAAGCCTCAACCAATAAGTAGCAGTGATGCACTATACAATTGCTCACCACCCATCAACTGATATGTAGCCTGATCCAAGCAGGGATCTGTCCTTCTGGGTAACTCCCCCCACTTTATATATCGAGTATGATGTACCGTGTGGTATGTAATACTCCTTTGGCTAGTTTAGGTCAGGTGTCTTGTCTCTGCCTCCTCCTGGCTTCTTGTACCCCTCCTCAATGGCAGAGCATGAAAGACTGAAAAGTCCTTGATAAGAGCAAGTGCTACTTAGCAACAACTAAAGCATTCCTATGTTTTCAGCATTATTTTCAGACTGAAGTCGAAACACAGCACTGCAGCAGCTACTAGTAAAAAAAGTAACTCTACCTGAGCAGAAACCATGAAGCATGAATCTAAAGGTCATTGAGAATGCATCAAGACATATCTAGGAATTCTGATGTCAAAATAGTTTTAAAAAATCACCACTACAAATTATTGTGTATGAAATGTCGATCTGGATAATACATGGTAAATAAGATCTAGTTTCAAAAAGTATCATAAAAAAGCTGCCAAAGATATACAAACAAGTGCTAATATATAATGTGATTCTGTGGGGAAAAACATTGCGACTAAACTGAACTGAAACACAGGAGGGAAAAATTTAAGTTATGCTGTAAACTTTCCTTTTTTGAGGTTTTTAGAATTCAACTCAGCTTTAATATTCTTACAAAGTAGGACTAAGTAATTAAAATTAGCATGCAAGTATGAAGAAAATAAATAATGCTTTTTAAGAGGGGGTGACTCAATTAAAATTGTTATTTACAGAAATCTTTTTTTCATAGTTTCTAAAACCAGCTAGCTGGCAATATAAAAGTTGACTCTACAAGGTACCAATTTGAATTTCAAAATCATAGGATTGCTTCATAATTGCTTGAAGTTTGAACATTATTTCAGTTACCAGCAATCAGCTGTTTAAAAATAGTGCTGTTAAATCATAGATCCATATTCTTTTCTGGGCGATTTTCCCCTTAAAATTGACTTGACATTTGAAACATCAGCTTTTTCACAGTGTGCATCCATCGGCAATTATGCTGCAGCCCACTCAGTCACTCATCTCTGTCCTTGCTATAGCAATAAACCTGTTAAAAGAACCTGTGCTTATGGATAAAATTGATAGCAATCCAGCACACACACACACAAGCTAAAGAATGAAAGAACAAAATAAGAAAGCTAAAACATGAAAATTTGTTAAATAACTGGACCTCCTTACAAATACCCATTACACTATATGGTGTGGTATATAGTACTTATACAAGAAAGGCATATTATATAAGGGTGTCTCCCCCCCTGCTTGAGAAATTACAGTATAAACAGTAATCAAGAATACAACAATATTAACATAGTGGAAGCATTCAGTTTATCTAATCTCATACATTTCATTTCTAGTATGGAACAGCAAATTAGTAGTAGTGCCCTGACATTTGTCATAACTGGATAGAACTTTATGTTAGGGAATGACGGTAAAAGGTCTGTGTTTCTCTTCTTGCAAATGCAATTCGTAGAGTAGCCATCACAAAGACTCTAAATAAATGCTTCATGGATTCTGATACATGTGTTTGACTGACCTGTTTACACAGCAATTTTATACTCATTCAGTTTCTAGAGTTACTCCTAATTTGCAATGGTGTGCAGAGGGAATCAGAACAAATTAGCCTGCAGTGTGTTCTTTCTTATTTGTCTATACAACTTGTGGCACCTGGGGCAGCTAGTTTAAAGTTTGCTTAAATATTTCTATTCTCCTGAGGCACCAGTTGTGTAACTGAGATGCAGGCATAATCTCCAGTTTAATTGCTTGCTTTTGTATTGATTGGCATATCTTCTAACACAATTCATGCACTCAGATAAACTGATATGGAAAAAACTGAAAATAAAATTCCAAGTGCGTTTACATACATAAAAATCTATTCATGAGCACTGCAAACTGTGAACCTTTAATTGATTCTGTGCTTTCTATTTCTATTCACCTATACTGAAGAAGCTTTAGTATTTCCAATTACTGTGCAATCTATGTCTTTTGTAAATGCTTGTGTATTGGCAATAATAACAATACAGTACAATTATGCTAAAGCCTTTACCTCAAAGAAGATATTTTGTGAATTTCTCTTCCAGTCAATGCATAGCAGTTTTCATGAAATCAGTTGGAATTTAGGCTGAAATGTGTTTGGAAAGCACCCAGATATTCAAAAAAGGGCGGAAACTGATAGACAAGAAAAGTTATGTAGGAAATAAGAAACTAGACTAAACTGAAAAAAATCCATACATCAATTTTGTTTTCTATTCAAAAGTTTCAAAATTATAACTCACTTTATTAACCTTTTGAAGAAAGCTCCCATTACAAGCTAAAGTATTGACAAATAAGCATTAGTTTTCTTGCTGCAAGAAGCTGCTTGTCTAATTCAGAAGTTGGTGGCATACAGCCAGACTTCCATCCTAGTTGTTAACACTATACCGTAAAATGTCCCTAATGTAGTTTTCAATAGTTCTGTTTATCTCCCTGGGGATAAAAGAACCTGCTGTTTTGAAGTGTCAGATTTTATACTGTGTTGCAGTGAGTTATTTTTATTTATCTTCCACTCTACATTTTTCTGAGGCACATACAAAAGTAATCTTCAAAGAGCTATTTGTACTGTTTCAGATTTTTTTGTATTTAAGCCTTAGTTTGAAGAAACATCTGGAAAAAGCATATATAGCTTACATCCTGGACATTATACTCAGACTGTACACATGTAATAGATTTTTCATTATTTTTATTCACCTTTTGAAAGACAAAAGAAAGTCCGTCATTCTGAATCATATTTTAAATGGTACCGTATTCTATTTGAGAACAGATGATGTTTGTGTCATATTTAACTACAGCTTCCTTTCTATGTTATTTAGGTAAGAAATACACAGATTGCTTCCTGTTTAATTGTCTGCAAATATGCGTGGATACTGAGATGGTCTAAGGTCAAATCTCTCCCATGCTTAGATTCTGCCCAGTCCAGCAGCAGAGGCAGAGCAATCAGGAAAGAACTTGCAGTGTCCTGAATGCTTCCACAAAACCTAGTGATGTACACAGTATCCATGTGTTTTCGGTAAAATACGTGACTAATGTGTTTTTGGGATCCCTAGTCATTAAAAGTGACAGGTATGTTGTATTCATGTAAGCAGTTCTAATGTCATGCCTGTGAGGAGTAGATCTTTGGAAAGAGAATCCTCTGGGGATCATTAGCCCAAACCATCCCTAGTCATTTATTTGCCTTACTGAGCATAAGAGGTAGGAAAATCAGACTTGTAAGTTAAAAAAATAAACAACATGAAACAAACAAAAAAAAAATAAAACAAATCAACAACAAAACCAAACCAGAACCAAAAGTCACTACTAAAAAAAAAAAATCCACCCAAAAAAACCCAAACAAAACCCCAAATCAAACCCCAGATAAATGAAAAAGCCCTTTCTGCTCTGTTTAAATGAACAAAATAGCACGATTCCTTAAAATTCACATTTCTTTAAGAGTCTTGAATCTGAATTTCCATCAGGAAGTCATTAAAGTAGAAATTGCCCACATATAAATGTTCTTTTTCTGGTAAGTAGAACTTTTAGCTTCTTGTACAGCTGAGCCCTGCAAATCTCTTTAGCATATATTTAATTTGAAGATGTAGAACTACTGAAAACAAAAAGAAGCCCTCTCAGAAGTGCTCACAGATGTATCTAAGAATTCATAAAGGGGTTTGCAGAATGAAATTCTAGTCTTTGGCTAGATGTCAAGGTAAAAAAAAAATCAATGCTTCTCTGATTTATCAGTAACTTTATTTGAAATCTAAATTAGTAGCACAGATATGACCAATAGTGAGCAGACGTCTTCACTCATTTGTAAGCATGACTTTAAGTGGACATAGCAGAGCTGGAATAGAAACACTGCTCTTAATTTGTATTTAATTCTCTAATGATATTTTTTGGAAAAATAGGACAAAGAAATCTTGGAAATTCTTGTTAAAATAATAAAAATAACAAAAGGTGAGAAAAAACATTTTTCTGTATTGGTTGCTAGTGACTATGATGCAGTTATTATAAGCTAGGATATAATACTATGTCTTTATATTTACTCTTCTTATAAAAATGCATTTTCACAATTTAACTTTACCCTCTCTTTAGTGTGCACACATAGCAAAAAATAGTTATTCTCTTTTCTTTTTATTTTTAATAAACAGAATGTTTTATATACAGTACTTAGAGACCTTACTAGAAGACTTTATATCATATATGGAATTATAGCCACATCCTTCATCTTTGAACTTTATGGAACATAGTAGCACTCACTGCAGAGGAGACCAAGCAGCTTAACTCTATTTGTAATAACAAATTATTAAACTGTCCCTTTTCAGCTCTTCCAGATATTGGTAGTGGCAATTATCAAGCTTTTCTGGGTTAACACTATTTTCCTTCTTGCAAATGGCTTATTTCCCCTTTAACTTTCAAGCATTCTTATTTTTATTCATTTTGCTAGTTCTGTAAGTTTTGAAAACTCTCCCCTCATTTGTTGTTTTAGTCTATGCTATTCCCCAGTGTGTCATTGTACTTCTCTCTACTCCTGTGTTATGCTGTCCTCTGGCTAACTTGGAACAGCATTATGCACATCTCTGAGGTTAGATGGAAATCTAGACTAACATCTTTTTGTGAACATGGCCTGTAATTTCTCAGTTATGTCTGTTCAAAATGTTTAGATACTGTAAACTGAGATAAACTTAGTGCGTTACCAGTTGCTGTACTACAGTAGCACATATTCTGATATCAAAAGGTAGAGGATATACTTCTATGTACGTGTTTGTCTGGCACTTGCATTCTAGAGGCTGTAAACTCCCTCTGTGAAAGAACTGACATCCAGATGCACATTTAAGATATTTAAGGACTAAATCCAAATTGGTGCTTAGATGCTGTGATGGAGAATACAGCAACAGTTTTTAAAGAAAAAGGACTGAGAACAGTAATCTCATACTCACTGAATCCAGAAAGTAGGGAAACCAAATAGTGTTGAAAATTTGCTTCTGTACTTTCTATCAAACATAACAGTTCACAGATTCATGTGGACTAAAAGATCCAAACACAATTCACAGTGAAATATGCTTCTGAATCACTGAAAGGAAGGACATGGCAGGGGGTCCCAAGAGGAGCTAAAAGAGAGGACAGCAGCAAGGCAGCTGGAGCAGTGGCTTCACTTGCATGGTGTCAGGATGCTGAAATAGGAAAACCAGGCTCAGAATCAGGTCTGGAAATGGTCCAGGCATTATCAAACAAGCCTTCTGTGATGAGTCAAGGTCACACGAGAAGGTCATGTCCAGATCTGGGTCAAGGAGGTAGAAGGTCGGGTACAAATTTAGCTGTCACAGCTCTCATGTAGTTCCGGTAGGGACCAAGCCTGACTAAAAGCGGTCCCCGGGGAAAAGGAGGTTAAGAAATTTGTTTCAACCTCACTTCCCAACAGGTCTCCTCAATAGCTCTTGACAGTGAAGCAGCTGATCTTGGTATCAGCCAGCTGAAGCCCATAGTCTACCTTAACTAAATTCATGGAATAGGAGGTACACTCAGGACTCAGTCAGAAAGAGTTTTAACATCTATTCAATGAATGATTGTTTAGTAAATCACGGAAGATTATATCAAGTCTTGAGAGTATCATTTGTATGTCTGAAGAAGACCAGTGTTTAATTAAGAATTGCAGCCAGAGGAAGTCTTGGATGAAAGTGAATAAAATGAATTTTGAGTAAGACATTAAATCTGCCTTAACTTCTCCGTATAACTGAATGAACAAGGTGAATGAGGTACAAGCTCATCCAAGATGAGTATCTGAGGGCAGTTGCTGAAATGTGTTCTGAGGGAAAAGACATTATTTCTCATGGGTGGGTGCTTTCACCAGAGGCTCCAAGTAGAAAAGCAGCATGAGGCACAGAACTGAAATCGTGACTGCCATCTTGTAGGAAGCAGGAGGCAAATCAACCAAAGTGAGAGAGAGGTGAGTATGAGGTAATCTTGACATGATCAGATTAAATGTGGAGTTTGTTTTAGTTTTGGGGTTCCCCTCTGCTCCCCCTCTCCCTTTGTTTATCTTTACAAAATTTGTCACTTTATCATCTACTCTATCTAATATAAATAAATACTTTCACTTACATTTTGTCATAACTTATTTAAAGTTCTTCACTTTACGGATGTGAGGACTAACTTGAGACACAATGGCAAACAAACAAGCACTCAAGTAGCCACAGTATCAAAAGCTAGGAGTGATCACCAGTGCTAACTGCACACACCAGGAAATTGCCATCACAGAGATAGAGGTATAATTTTTTTATCAAACTTTTTAATCACTAAGAAGATTCTGGGGTCCACCCATGAATAATGCAAAGTACTTTTTGCCATTTTTTCTTTTTTAAATAGATTTTTTTTTTTTATTTTCAGTGATCATTTCATTATACAGTGCATGTGCCTTCCTTGCACTGAGTGCTTCTTCTTGTCTTTGTTACCATTCACACTAACAGAGAGAAATTAAGTGCACATTCTCCTATGCTTTCTGAAGACCTGGGAATCACAAAGATTTGGTCCGTCTTCAAAAGCACTTCTACACCAGCAATTACTCTATCTCAGCAAAAGTCATGCAGACAGAATCTTCAGTGGAATGTATGAGGCAGGAGGGGACTGTTTTTAAAAACCTATTTTGAATTCTTTAGAACATATGAATTGTGTAACCTCAGATTTAAAAATGGTCTAGCTACCTTCAAAAGAATTAGGAAAGCACTGTATGAAGTATTAGTTTACATTCATATAAAAGAAATAAATATTTGAATTTCATGGTAAATAATTTATTTTCACAAGAATAATATCATGTGAAAAATATGAGCAAATCAAAGAGCTAATTATTTTTCAGATTTATGAAATCTTATTCAGAGCAAAACCTTCAGTAACTCAGTAATGACATCACTAGGTTTTTTTCAAGTTTTCCTCCTGTTTGTAATATACAGCTAATCACTTAGAAAACTGAAACAATACAATTTGACTTATATGCTCAATTACAAGTAAAACTTCAATTTCAGTACACAAAGCAAACTATTCACAACCAGCTTGTGGAGTTTCAGAAAATGTAAAGAAAAATAACCAAATACATATTCTAGGTTCTAAAAAGAACTGCAGTGTGTCTCTGGGCATGTTAGAAGTACTGTGTAAAACTTTATGACTTCTTCACTTGAATGTAGAGTAATATAAGCACAAAAAATATCCAAGTTTATGGCTTATACAGGGTCAAATTCTAATGGACACTGAAAGTGTCTGAGGGAAAAATAATATGCTGTGATACAGTATTGCACTGCTTTGGCTTGTACACGCAGGAATACAGTTAATGCTATGCTGCTTGGCATCAATCTGTCTTCAAGGCTGGAGTAGAAGCACTGAGGCACTGTGGCACATAGGTATGCACTTGCCTCTTAGCCTTTTATATGATCTTTAGCACCTGTTAATGCATCTATAGATTACTATTTCCAAAAAGTTTATATTGCGAATTGAGACCTTCACTGCATTAATGGTTATGCAGTACAAGAAAGTCAGTTCTGGGACATATATTAGTTATTTGAATTTTTAAGCCACTTTGACATCTCTATTTTCTCCTATTGGTTAAATTCAAACTATTTGCCTTTACTAGACATCATTTCTGTTGTGCAGCTAGACAAATTACTGGTTTTGTTCATCAGTTTAAATGAAAAATTACTTTTAAGCAAGAAAATAATAACAATGAACCTTCAATAACTTCTCAAATGAATGAACAATAGTGGCAAAAACCATGAAAATTTAATTTGAGAATTACAATTATGAGCACATGCAAACAACACTAAGTCTCAAACACATACTGAGAGGTTATTTTAAATTTGGAAGATGGTAGACAAGTGGATAGTTCCTATTTAAACATTAAAAAATATCAACAAAATAACATAATGTTCAGTATCTCATTTTCTACCTCAGAAGCCTAATATATATCAAAATGAAAATGAACAAATAAACTGTTGCCAGAAAAGGGGACAAAATATCTGGAACTATACTGGCCTTTATTAGCAGTGATGTCACTGGAAAACTGTCAATGGATCTGTCAGAACATGCAAAATTTAGAAATAACGTATTCAGAAGAGCAGACAGTTGTACATACACAAGGTTATTCTAGCTCAGCCTCTCTCATAAATCTGTTCCAAGAGAGTGGGACATTTTCTGATCTCAGGGGCATCAGTATTTATCCAGAATAACTCTGCTTCTCTCAGTGCTTCTATGCCCCATTTACACTGGTATTTCTGTATATCTTGGAGTGTGATTCTTATCTTGCGTTAAGTGTCAAACAAAATTTGTAAGGCCAAATTGCAAAACTGTGAAGAAAGCCAAGTTGAGCTTGGAAATAAGAGTTAAATGAACTCAGTAATCAGATTGTGAGACATATTTAACATATCTTGAATTCATCTTTTCTGAATTTTCTTTCCCCATTCTGAGATGATTTTTCCATCAGCCCTGGTGTAGTTGATTTACTATAGACTCATACAGATATATGTATGACAGTGAGTTTTTTTCTCATTTTCTACACTTTGTTTACAAATTTAATAGAAACATGTCATTATAAATGCGCCAAAAAGAAATCTAAGAAAGAATAATATGATATATTATGGTTTTCAATCATATAACTTAAGCCTGTGAGGGGGCATCAGTCTGCGTTCTTCAATCACAAATTGCCCTGGGCCTAATTTTGCCTCTATACTCATTTGTAATGTGGTGATTCATAAATGCTTATTTTTTTTATTTGGAGTAATTATCCTTTGCTATCCTCATAGGCCTTACGGAGTTCAGAAATGTAGCAAAACCTCCTTCTCCTGATGACTGGAACTCTATGCCTAATGCTAGTATAATCCAAGAGTGATCAACTATTTTTTGTTACTTCAATATCCAGAGTAGTTTGCTGGGCTCTGCAGAACTAAGAAGTAAATTAAAGTCTGTCTCCAAACTGTATGCTCTTTCCAACCTCTAGCATACAGTTAATGGAATATATTGTCATAGCCGAACCCTAAAATATAGCCCACAATAAAGCTTTTGCAATGTCAAACAGCAGTGCTTAATTTAGCCTTTGCTAAGTTTACAATAAACTTTTACCCCCAAGAGTGAATGTAATTGTACCCACAATTATAACTACAACCTCAATGACTCATTCAGGAGCAAATACTGAACCACTTCTTACCTTTCACTACCTGCGAAAGCCAGTTTTATGATCTGGTTACTGTGTAATGATGAACTAAGATTTTCATACATCTAGGTGTGCATGTGTGCATCTGTTGTTAAAACCAGTCCTGACTTCATTCTTAATAGTCAGCCACTGATAAGCACCTAATCAGGAAATCGCATTAAACAGTTCCCACTCAGGGGCTGCCAGTTCATCCCATCTTGGCTTTAGAGGTTTAGCAGGGTGAAGTCCTTAAGGTGACCAAAGCTTAATTTTAAATGCAAACCTCACTCTAGCCTCACTATTTAGCCTGTGATTCATCTTGACCTAATACTAACACGTTCAGTGAAAGAATCTCCACACAGGCCTGTCAAAACTTTGGAAGAAACCAAATTATCTGGTTTCTCCTGTCAAGGCTATGATACCAGGCTCTGGGGGTCATGAGTTGTTGGCTGTGCTTGAGATCAGGTTATTAAAGCTGGTGTTTGAATTAGGACTTGAACAAGAGTCCTCTACATTGCTAGCTCAGAATTTATGGGGTCCAACTAAAATTCTGGAAACTGTGATAGCAAATCAGGTTCATTAGGGCCTTCCCTTTTACTTCCAGTTCTGCAGGCCTAGCTACATATTGAATTGGGAATATTTTTTCACCTTTGCAGTTTAACTCTCAGTTGCCCTTTCTTTGCTAGCGATCACCACTGCTGATCACAGCTGAGGAATGCAGCTGAAACGACACATCCTCCCACACTGTCTTTTAGCTCTACTGAGTGCCTTGAACTTGATGACACATCTTCCGAGCCATCTGGATATGCAGGAATTCAATATAATGCAGCTAACATGCTATTGCAACCGTTTTAGTGGTCTGCGAGCCTGTGTAACTGCTTCAGGATCTGTTTTGGAACAGCAGATCCTAGAACCTGAATTCCAGTTTACTAGTATGACAGTGTCATCAACTTCAGTACCTCTGTTTCCAGGAGAATAGGAAAAAACCTCACAGATTTCTGACAGTTTTCATCTGCAGCTGTGAGATATATTTGAAAACTTTAACTTTTTAAATATTGTGTTTTTCTTCCCAAACCAAACTGAAAGTGAAATGTTTGAAAACTACAACAGAACGCAGAGAGATTCTGAGCTAATGTTCACTTCTAGCTCCTTTTATACAAATGCTTAACATTTGAAGGACCTGAGGACACCTTATAGAAATTTGCTCTTTATTTGCTATCTTCAAACAAAATACAAATACTGTTGTTTTAATTTTGAAAGCTAAAACTTTAAAATTATGCGGAGCACTTCGTGTATTTTATGGAAGTCTGGACTCATTTTCTTGGATTTCGTAAATCCTGTTCCACAAAGAATGGAGGGATGAGTCATTTGCTTTATCTGGCATATAATCCTCACAATTCAGAATTTTTAAGAAAACCAAACCAAAACAAAACTTGCAACTTTTTATGGTAGACTAGGAAATTAGTGGCTTGTACAGACTCCTCCACTCTTGCTTTTCTTACTACCAAGATTTTTTGGTCTGATTTGTCTAATTTGGATGGGATTTTTTTTTTGGTTGTTAGTTTTTTTACACATGTAAAAAAAAAAATCAAGTTCAAAGGGACTCAAGGTCTTGGCTTTATAATCATTACCAAGTCCACAGTATTTTGCTCAATGGTTTATGAAAAGCAGATGTCAGTTTTGGATGAAATATAGCATATATGTTAAAAAGGCATCTGAATATTACAGAAGGTGGCTTGTGGGAAGATACAGTATTTATTAAACAGGCAGATACACTTGAAATACAGACTAGCCCTGATTTACTGCCTCTTTGTCAAAGCTTCAAAAAAGAAAAAAGACTTTCAGCTAATTGTTGCAATGATGCTGCTTCCCTAATTTACATAAAATGTCTCACTTCCTGTCTGAATTTTATTGGCTTCAGTTTTCAGGTATGGCTTTCGTTGGCTAAATAAATAAGCCAGCTACTTTCCTAGATGCTCTTTCTCAATTATTATAGACTGGAAGCCATTTCACAACATCCTTTTGAAAAGCTACATCAGTGAAGATATCTTGATATTTTTTTATTGAAGTGTTCTTACAGAAAGCTTACAGGCACTAAATGTCACCTCTTGGAGTTTTGTTTAATGCCTAATTTCAAGTTTATTCCAACAAAGGAACAAAAAATTGCTTATATTCCTGAGTACAATTGTCCTCTAGATTGTCTGTTCTGCAGAATACAGTATGAGTTTATTTTCAATCCTTTTCTCTGAATAGAATTGCCTAATAAACTGTAGTCAGAGGGCCTTGAAACAAGATAACAGCACTTGCTGAGAGAAATGTTTAGAAAAGACATCAAGAATCATACACCACCCATAAACTGTTTTTGCGACTGACCCTATAGAAAGGGAGTTCAATGTTGACTTCAACAGGGCTAATATTTAGTTTCAAGACAAGTAAAATTGAAATGAAAATTCTGAGTGGCATTTTGAAAGATCTGTTTGACAAGGTGTGTCTTGTTTATTTTCTCTGATGAGAAAGAATATTACTGTGTAACAGGGAACAATTTCTAAATGTCAATGATTTTTCTCTTCTGTGGGAACACAGTCAATGTCAAACTAGGCTTAAAAAAAATAAAATCCAGTGAATCATGTAGTTGAGAATTTTATTTGGCACAGTTAAACTCAGAAGTTAATTTTCCTATGGTACTTCCAGTTGGCAGAATACATGGAAATAAGCAGACACACACTTAGGAACTGGGAAAACAATTGCAAACTCAAGTCCTGCAAGAGAAAGAGCTTAGGAAAAGGAACAGCAAGACCAGGCAACCTAAAGCAGGCCAAGAGGTTAATACTGTAGGTGAAATAAAACTGTTGTAGTAGTCACAATAAATAATTCTGATATTCTTTTTTATCATGTACTTTCAAGATTACTACTCCTATATTAGGCCTCTGAATGCCTCATCACTAGTCACTGGACCTGCTTATATAAGAAAAAGACCCAGGATGCTACTGTAGATGCACTTCCTTATTATTTCTCTTTTCTAGCCTATCTCCTTAAGATTGCTTTTTAAAACTCTACTTCTGAAGCAGATTAAATAAAAAAAAAAAAGGAAAAAAGAATCTTCTTCACTTGTTCACTTACTTGTTTTACTTCCAAGGAGGGCACGCAGATATTTGATGAAAACAGGTGGAATAGTTACTGAGGTCAGTGCTAAAAAAGCTGTGATTTTGAAAAACAAGCAATCAAAAAATGCTATAGATTTCCTCTTCAGCTCTTACTCTGAAATAGAATGCTTACAGTTACTAAAATTTGATGAGGAAGTACAAAATGAGGTTTGCATTAAAAAAAAAAAAAAAGAAAAATGCAACCCCCAAATCATTGCCTCCTGTGTTATTCTTTCTTACACATATATCTAGTTAGTTCAGTTAAAAATCTTAGGATTTTACTGCTTTTAGGATGAATAACTAGCCCAAAAGTGGCCAGGGTGATCTAAGTCAAAATCCAACCTGATTAACTTTAGAAATGAAAGCTGTGAAGGATTAGCAAGGGGGAATCTGCTTTAAAAAATGTTACCTACATTTGCAAACTAATCCAAACATTTAATGCTATCAATTAAATTTCACTGTGTCAACAGTGTCAATTTACCTCAAACTTCATTTTTACTGAAAATGGGTACTTTAGCAATAAAAGTTGTGATAGTCATTGTATCTACATTCTTCATCATATTTTTAATTACTTTTGTTTGATGTTATAAATCAGTGTTCAAAAAGTAATAGCTGAACTTACAGTCTCATTAACAATGGCATGTTAGTAATTACAAGGTTGGTCATGGTTAATTAATACCCTTCATTAAACACAACACATCAGGAAACTGGGGAGGGCTTCTGAAGAGTATATAAGCCATCATTGCTACTCAGTGACCTAAATCAACCTTAATCCAAACTCTGCTGTGATAGTTTCAGGTTTTCTGTATCTAAGCAATTAGCATGAAAAGAAACGGCACTTGCACAAAGCTTCATCCACACAGACACAGCAAAAATGCTTTTCAGCACTCATGTGGTGTGAAGGACCCATACTGAGCTGGCAAGAATTGTGCATTGCTATGCTAAGTAGAAAAGCTCTTCAGGGAAGGGAGAAAAGGTAGGACTGGGTGAAAGAGTAAAACTGGTAGGCATGACATGTTAATGAGCTGTATCAGAGCCATCTGAGGTTTGGGGAAGATAATTGCTACTTGAGAATAAAATCACCTTTTTTTTTTTTTTCTTTTTCCCTCAGGACAATGCTCTTTGGATCTGTCAGAGAACACTTAGAAAAGCAAAGAAGCCAACAAAGCATTGAACCAACTTTTTAGCACCTTGGAGATGAGCTTTTCCAGTCCAACAAATCACTATTTGTAACCAGCTCTTTTATCTTTCAAAACCCCAAAATATTAAATTGGTTTCCAAGAGGAATTTTAACCTGAGAAAACACAATTATTGGTACATTGTTTCACTGCTGGTCATTTAGTTCTTGCCAGATGAGAAACCAGACTGCCCTTTTTGCCATCTAGCATTCAAAGGAGCAAGGAGGAGGAAAATTCTAAGGCTCTTTCGATAATAAATGTCAAGCAGAAGTTGTTTGTTTATTTTAATTTCCCAGCCAAGTGACTTCCAAAGGTTCAAATTCTGAAAGCTAATGTTTCATGGGATCCTTTGATGCCCATGACTAATTCAATCTTTTTCTGTCCTCCTTTTTATTTCTGCCTTTAATATCAAAGCAAAGAAAGAATTTAATCTGACTATAGTATTAGTTGAACACAGGTACTGTCAGTTAATAATGAGCAATTAAAGAAGCAATGACAAAGGAATAACCTATAGTCCTCAGGACAACTTAAAGCATTATACCTTTTTTTACTGTATTCCTACTGATAATTAGCATTTTTTTACTTTCAGTTGCTTCCTACAGTTACAACAATTGCATGGGGTTGTACTATTTTCGATGACTGTTTCTACTTCTCTCCTGTGGTGCTGTCTTTTTACGCACACACATACGCATGCATATATAGCATTGATAGTCTAATCCTTTTTCCTTCTATGAAGCACATAAAAAATGTTGCAATCTTAATGGATTTGACAGGACACTTGGAAACCTCTCACAGGATTCACCAGCACTGTGGGAACACAAAATAAAACTCTTTTGCAAGCTGTCCTGCCTCTGAACCTACAGTAGAAGGTGGGCAATACAGGTCCAGCACCTGTAACCCTTAAAAGACAGTACAACCAAAGAGAAGAATCAGGTGGTAAACATGATATCTCAATTATTTTACTCCTTGCCTACCTAAAGCTCATTATGTATACAACTACTCTCTTAGTCAAAAATAAAAAGCCTCTACTGACAAACTGGTGATACTGTAAAGGAAAATTTTCCCTGTTGTTCCCTACAAGCCAGCCTCACAGATTTTTTTTCACTTGGTAAATAGTGACAAACATGTCTAAAATATATACAGATATGTATGAAAAACTGAATAAATAAATAAGAGAGAGTGCTCTATTGCACTGATTAGAACGCACCTACAAAAAAAATAGTTTCTTGGGAGAGGGAGAGGAGGAGACTCTATCCTTATAATGAATGGTTTGAAAAAATTCCTGTTTGAGAGAATGATCAGCACTGAAAAATTCAGCATATCGCTATATACCCTGCATCACAGAGGAAACATATAAATTTAAAATGTATTATACTTGGACACCATGAGGTCTGCATCTCTGTTTTTGGAAAGACTGCAGAGTTGGCAGCAAGGACATTCTTGTTCCTGTGTGTATTGGCTAATAGACTGAATAACCGTGTTTCTCCACAGTGTTAAATTTATTCCAGCAGCAGCAGTAAGGACAAGGTGTTTGGGAGAGATCTGCTGTTTAATCCTGCAGGGTTCAGAAGGCCATTTTTTGCAATGATAAAGACTGATTTATTGAAGCTGTTATAATTCTACAGCCGGATTTTACTGGACACTCTTTTTTATGAATTAATGAACTTAAAATGTGAAAGACTTACAGTGTGAGGCAGAGGGGATTACTTGCCCAAAGTCTTAGTAGCCAACTCTCAGCTGCTAACATTTCGCTACTATGGCACTCCTTGAGGAAAAAAGATGTGGAAAAGAAGGTGACTTGTGGTGTTATTAGCAATAGAAAGAAGAATCCAAAAAAGGCTGAGGAGGGAGATGTGTATTGTTTTTTTGTTTGACCGACAAAACTTTTCTTTTTTTACAGGTAAGTTTAATTCAACAAAAAGACTTAGGTATTGTAATCATGAACAGCAGTATGCCAGTCATTATCACATTTCTTCCAGGTCTACAATCCGTACTCTTGCCCAGTTTTCCTAAATAAGAGTGCAAGAAGTTAGATACGTCAGAATAGAATCCAAAGCAACAAGACTCAATAAAAAAAAATAAAGCAACAAGAGTGGTGTGGGAAGGAATGTGTTTCCATTGTTTCAGTGTCTGTCTTTCAGCTGTGTTTGGTAGCTCTGTTTCCTTGTTCTTTTAACTGAGCAAGTTTAGCTTACTTTTTAAATACAAGAGGAAAAGAGATCTTAATTTGACCTCTCTCAGTTAATCAAAAAGTAGTAAGAGCAGTTTAGTCATGAGGCAGCAAAAATGGTTGTGTGCTCCTGCTTTAAAAAAGCCTACATGTCCCCTACTCTGTCAGGGAGAGCCACTGAATTTGATTAGAAATTTTTTTAGGGTGTGAATGAACCTTAATATCCCTGTTATCAGTTATCCCACCTTGCCGAAGAATAATAGCAATGTGACTATATCATTTTATAATTTAGATGCTCACCCAGAGAAAGGTATTTCTTTTAATCCAGTTTAGATATTTCACATTGAACTGTCAGTGTAAATATTCTTTTCCATAGCAATTATAATACAGTTTACCATCATATATGCCTTTTGCAGAACTGAAGAGTTGTATTCAATACAATATAGTAATTGAATATATTCAATATGATTTGTTTTTATATACATTACAGGTTGGGCAAAGAGCAGCCCAAAGTGCCATGGAAAGGCTGCATCTAGTCTCACCTTGTAACAGACAAGCAGTAAATTGATTAAGTCTAATGAAATATTTGATAAACCACCATCATCCTAAAAGACCTGTTAGATAGGACCTTCAACTTAAATATCCTCTCTAACTGTTTTAACAACTTGATTGTTTTCTTAAAAGCCACTCCAGACATCTTGATAGAGCAGCAAGGATGTGAATTTACGATGTGGAAGTCACATTGGTGGCAGAATCAGATCACACTATGATTTTAGATCCAAGTAGATAGACGAGTACTGGAGTTAAAGACCCTGCTGAGGCAGATACGGCACTGACTGGCACTCTAAACATCATAATAGCTTATGGTACCAATAAAAGAGCTGCTGAAAAATATATAGCTGCTAAGAAGTTCAAGGAGTTCTGAGGTTGCCCTCCAGGACCTGGAAGAAATTTAGGTTACTGATTCTCTACCTGAGAAGGTACATTTGTAACTTTAACTCTCTTGGTGTACTTATGTCAGTGTTACTGACACAAGAGAAACAAATTGAAAGTGAAATGGTTGTCCCCATTTACAACACCTTTGTTTGCACAATTCAAGCTAAATTCCCTTTGGATGAAACTCAACTGGACTTCAAAGGAGAGCACTCAGTGAGCTTGCAATTGCTAATAGGTGTTCAGGTAAATCCTGAGCAGAGCTGATAGGAAATTATCCCTTTGAAACAGATTTAGTGTAGGTGTTAGGTCCTAAGCTCCTACTGGTTTTGCCCTTGAAACTTCTTTTTCAAATACCAGATGAGTTTGGTTGTATCATCCATACACTTCCAGCATTACTAAACGCATTGTAGTAAAATCAACATACAGCTTGTCAAGGTCTACAGAGTAAATTATCTATTTTTCTCCCACCCCCCCCCCCAAAAAAAAAAAAAAAAAAGAGTGTGTCTCATCATTATCTGACTTCATTTAATGGGATCCAGTATGATATTTTGGCTTGGTTTTGTTTTGGGTTTTTGGGTTTGTTTTTTACTTTAATACTACCTTTCCTTAAGTGTCGGAAAGATTAATCTTTCAAGAAAAGTAAATAACAGCAATATTTTATTTTGTCTATAGATTTTTCTGAATCATGTGTTCTTAAATTTGGCATAAACTTTATCCACTTGTTTCTGATTGAAGGCTAGATAGAAAGGAATATTACTTTTTTGCTTTCATGAGCATATTTTCATTTAGACTTTTAAATACTTGCATACACTGAAGTATTTTATATTCTCTGTATCAGTGAATTTAGTCATTCTGGCATTGCATAGTGTCCTGGGTTCAGCAGTGCAGTCATTTCCTTCTTACTAGCTGGTATAGTGCTGTGATTTTGACTTTCAACCTGGAAACAGTGCTAATAACACAGATGGTTTCAGTTGCTGCTCAGTGATGTTTATTCTGAGCGAGGACTTCCTGGGTCTCATGCTCTGCCAGGGAGTAGGGGAAGCCGGGAGAAAGTAGAAACAGGGCACCTGACCCAAACTAACCAAAGAGGTATTCCATACCACAGCATGTCATGCCCAGTCTATAAACCAGGGGCAGTTACCTGGAAAGGCTAGATCACTGCTTGAGTCAGGCTGGGCATTGGTCAGCAGGTGGTGAGCAGTTGTATTCACTTCCCTTGTTTTTAACTTTATCATTATTATTATCGGTGGTAGCAGTAGTGATTTGTGTTATACCTTAGTTACTGGACTGTTCTTATCTCAACCCATGGAAGTTTCATTCTTTCAATTCTCCTCCCCATCCTTCTGGGAGATGGAGGAAGAAATGAGAGGAAGCGAGCAAATAGCTGCGTGGTTTCTGGGTTGCTGGCTGGGCTTAAACCACAACAGTTCTGCTTGATGCCCAGCGTGGGGCACAGAGGATTGAGATAACAACAGGTCTGACTGCAGTGTGTCTAATCATATTTGTGATAGTATTCATTGTTTTGGATTAATAGTCACTCATCACTATGTTGATTTATTGGCTCTTAAAGTTGTTGTTCTTGATCTCACAGTTTCAGCATGTCGTAACTTACTTGCAGATGGTATTCGCTGTGTTAGTATTTATCAGCTGGGAGCCCTGGGCTAAGGTTCTGGTTTCATTGTACTTTATGGTAATGACTTGTAATATAATAGACTTGTAATGAAATGAATTGATAATGAAACAGATCTGGCTTGGGTTCCCAGTGTGGTCATCACCTCTATACTTTGGGAGGTGTATTATAGAAATGTTATCATTATAGACAAGATCTAGTTGGACCTGGTTTGAGCAGGGGTTTGCACTAGATGACTTCCAGATGTCCTTTCTAACTTAAATTATTCTATGATGCTTTAATTTTCTAACATAGCAACATCTGTCTCCATTGTATATAGGTTAGAGTGACAATTAAATTTATTTCATAGTTTTCCACTTATAAAGCACAGAAATATATACTGTTATTTTTTGCTTGTTTGTTTTCTTTTCATGCAATTAAAATAATGGATAGCTCATCAACAATCCTGAGCTGACAATATTGATCACATTATATGAGGTAAAGGGCAACTACTAAAGGAAGAATCTGCAAAGAAGCTGAAGCATAATGATGTGACTTGCTGAAAAATTTTTACATTTGATAATATAGAAAGAACTGTATAACAGTAGGCTACTGTTCAGAAATGAACAGTGAAGTTGTAAAAATTCTGTGCTGTAAATTGTCTCTAGCACAGATTTAAAATGCAATCATAGAATCATAGAATAGTTAGGGTGGGAAAGGACCTTAAGGTCATCTAGTTCCAACCCCCCTGCTCTGGGCAGGGACACCTCCCACTGTATTTAGTAAGTCAGCAAAAAAATAAATGTAGCCTATCTAAGGCTTCCTTATGAGATGACATGTATGTGTTAAACTGACCCATGCTGACCTCACCGGCATTTTTTAACAGTTTTAAACTTGTTGTAAGGTTGTTCTATTATTATGCATTCAGCAGTCATTTGCGTATTTTTTGAACAAATTTCTTCTTTCATTCATACAGAAAAAATTAGCAAAGCACATTTTTAATCAAAATTTTAGAGAGTTACATATGCAATTCCTATTAACATTTGTTGAGTTTTACAACAGTTTTTCTGCTTGCCTGCTGAAACATACATCCTCCAGTGAAAATTTACATGAGGATAAAAATACAGTTAGAAAAGATAAAGTGGGTTGGCAAAGAGATATTTTCTAAAAGGGTCTTGTTACCATAGGCAGTGTCAATGCTTGTGGATTCTGGCACAGGATGCGCAACTGGGTAGTGATGACCATGGCTGGCCACTCCAAGACCCACAGAACAATAGGCTGACATACCAGTTTGTCTATTCTGATAAAAAAGCAGAATATGTTAAATTGAAGATAACAAGATTTGTAAGTACCCACTGACCATCTGATTTAGTGACTACCTCAGAAGACCAGATACATGTGCAGTGTCTCTGCTCTTTTATATGGTTTTCCTATTTTAAAAAAAATAAAAGTAACAGCAAAAACCCTCTTGAAATTCTGTAAACCCTTGCATATGTACATGCCAATGCCTGATTGCCAACTGTGTCATTAACAAAGCAGAAAACACAAAAGTGCTGACAAATTTGGTTCATAGTGCTATTTTTAGGTCATGTAACTAAAAAACTTTTCTCTGAGCTACTACGTTCCCTTTGACAACCCAGCATTTTTTCTTCAGTTGTAAAATTTGAGTGTCCAACAATACTTTCCAAGCTGAAGAAAGTCAGTTAATATAAAGAGAGAAGTGAGCCCTGCTGAAAGAGCAGTCCCCATGAGCTAGGAGCTATTCTGAGACAGACAGTGATATAAAAGGCTGTACACTAGGTGTTTCTTCATACGTATCTATATTTTACTTGTTTAGTTTTTTCCTTTAATATCCAAGAAAAGTCATCTAGCCTGAAAGATATTTGCTGTTCATCTGGGAGAAATCAGTACTAAACTCATTTAGAAAGGGATACCATCCTCTGAAGCTTGACAGTGTGTCAGGGCAGGTGGGCACCCACTGTGTTTACACAAGAATCTAAAATAAGAGACTTTATTTTTTTTCGTTTCTTGTTTTGACTCTTCTTTTTTTTCATGTTTCCCTTAGGGGGGCTGCAGAAAAACAGGATTTTACTTTTTTTTTTTTAAATGTGGCTTAGATGGGATGTGGTTGCCGGTTTTGCCAAGGCAGCTGCATCAAAATGTATCTTCAGTGATCTGTATATTTAAAATATATGCTACCTAAGTCTAACCTCTAGTGTGAAAAGCATTCACTTATTAAATTAAAGTAAAATGGCCATAAGCATCAAGAAAAATAGCTAGCCTATATATGTTTATACACTCTGTTTCAGCCCTAAATAAATATAGTTTAAAGACGTACCAGGAAGAGTTTAACAATGAAAACTAATTCCATGTTGTTGCATATATTAACTTTAAAGATTTCCAATTTGTTAAATATTTGCCTACACTTTTCTGTCCAATTTCATTATGCATAGTTGGGCTTTTAATTAGCATTCCTTTCACATCATAGTTTACTCATACAGAATGATACTTCTAATTATTTTCCTTTGTATAGCTCTCTGAAATTTAGTACTCAAAATGGAAAAAAAAAAAAAAAACAAAAACAGTTGTTCAAATTGCTATTGCAAAAGCCAGCAAAATCTGGAAAAAAGACACATCTTTTTTACTGTAGCTGACACACTACATTGATGTAGCTGGAAATTTGTCTATTACTGAGACAGATGAGGGAGCTCTGGGACTCAGTTTAACATGGTTGCAGCTACTGCAAATGCTGATACCATACACTGACAATAGCTGAAGTCTGAAAACCAGAGTTTACATGCCTGAAATAAATTGTTTTGATTAGACCCTTTTGGAAACAAATTCATAAAGTACAGTTTTATTGACTACATGCCAAAGCACACAGACCTGTGCTCTCTAAGCTTGTTTTGCTTTTGTAAGTCAAGCACAAACTGGGCTCTTATTTTCTAAGGTTATAGACTTACAGCATAATACATTATCTCTGTATCTCTATAATTACGTGTTATGTATCATAATACATTTATTCTGAATTATCACACAGACACTACAATAGGAAAAGGAATGTACATTCTGTTCTAAGTACAGTTGATCTTAACTAAAATATTTTTTAAGGATACTATGCATTTGTCTATCTTCCATGGGTATGGAAGAAATTTAGCGTTGGTAAAAATGTTTTCGAGACTGTAATGCACATACAAATCAGTATGGCAGTCATGAAGGAAAGAAGAATATTAACAGTACTAGGTATTAGTAAAAATCTACTATGTTTTCATAGTTTTTAGGAGCCATTCCAGGTTTTTACTGGGGGTCAGAGACCACTGTATTTATGGCATAATGCTATTGTGATTATCTAAACAGAATTGGAACAATTGTGTGAAACAGCTAGAATTTTCTTCCCCTAAGCAAGATCCATATAATGTACTATCACTATAGGCATTATTTGTTGCATTGTCCTCCTGGAAATTAGTGTGTACAGGTATCAGTATGTCCATTTATCATCATCTCTTCTGATCTAATGCATTTAAATATTTAGTTGGATAGCTAAAACAGAGCACATAAAATTTGCATTGTTGTACCACTCTAGTGATAGAGTTCTGATTTGCTTATTGCTTTTTTAAATCAACATCTTCCTCTGAAGATTGCTTTTTTTTTAGATTTCTTATTTTTAAGGCATAGTAATTAGTAATTTGAATAATAATAACAGAAAGTGAGATTATTAACTGCATCCTCCATAAACAGCAGTGTAGCTTTACAAGCCCAATACAACATCAGACTGCTGCCTCATGCCCAGCTACCTTAGCATATTGATTCATACTATTATTGACTGTAAAGTCTAGATAAGATTTTAAAACTTCCTACAATGAACATTACAAGAGTTGCTTTAGATTTTATTTCTCACTTAGGTGAGACAACTGCTTATTTGCACGGCACAATCTGAAAGTAACCAAGAACAGATTTCAGCATATTTAAATGCCTTTTCAAGTATGAAGGAGTTGATTAACAGCCATATAATAAAGTAACAATTGACACTGTGGTTCAGAGCAAGCTCAATCCAGCCATGCAGAGGGCTTGAAAATCTTCTGCAGAACAAAACTCCTGCATCACATCATCAAAAAAGTCTGATTCTCAGCCATGCTAATAGGAAAGCTTTCTGTCCTTTATAACTAGTAAATCTACATGTTAGTAACAAGATCTAGATTAACACCTGCATATTCAAAAGCAGTTAATTATTTTTCTGGGGCTCTGTTGTTCATTCATTCAATAGGATTCCATTTCACCAAACTATGTTTTGTGAATTAGCAGTCCTTAAAATTAAGACTGCCTCAGGCAGCCCCATGTTAAGTCAGCTTGTATCTTAAGCAATTACACTGCTAGGAAAGAAGGCAACATATTCAGACTCCAGATTCAAATCACTCTGAAATAGCCTTTCTCCACTGACTGTGTGCTGGAACCTTAGTGAATTATCTATGTTTAGTTTGTGTGAATGTTTCAACCCAAATTCTCAACCACAGCAAAACATATTTTAGTTTTTACCTTCTCAGGAATGAAATCTTGGTAGAATAATAGCTAGTACTGTGAAGGTGTTGTCTCAGTGCTCAACAGTAGTCAAAATAAGGAAACAAGATTTTACAGTTTATTAGGAGAAGAACTGGAAAAAACAATTATCATCATACCTCTGGGCAAACCTGATTATTGCATGAAGCTCAAAAAATATGCTATCAAACAACTTCAAATGACTGATGCAAGGACAATAAGAGTAAAATCTTGGAAAAATTTCCCAATAAGATAAAAAAACCTAAACAGTCTAAGACATGGGATCTTAATGTTGCAATAGAGGTAACAGAGAGTAAAAGAGAGTACATTTCTGAGTGGCAAGGAATAACTAAACGGGACTAAATTCACAGTGTTTTCTGAAGCTAGTCACCTAAACAATAGGTGATGGGCTAAATGAATACTTGGTCTGAGTCACCGTGGTCATTATGTAATATTTTAGATCTGCTGACCAATCAATCTGTTTAAGAAAAGGCCAGAGTATTTTTTTTTCCATATGTTCTATGTAGTATTGTGTTTTACGATGTGGTGGAACTGTCATTTGCCAGGGTAGACATAGTAATATAAAAAAAGACACAGAGGGTTTTCTCAGAAAAGATATCGTAATTTTCTAGTTTGCACAAAAGTAAATCAAACTGAAACACAAGGATATGGATTGTTCATTGTGTTTAGCAAACATAATCCTCAGTGTCTCATGTGGATTCAACACATCACTGAAACCGGTGCAATTTATTGAGTTACTAAGAAAAAACCAACAAAGCAACAGATAACCAGTGAACATGTCATCAGCTTATGCCAGAGTTAGCTCCCCTTCTTCCATGTAGACAATGACAGTACAAAGTTAGCTGGTGAGTGCTGTCAGATCCTACCAGTTGTCTTGAGTCCTACTTGACCACTCCCAAAATGGAATGGATGGATTGAAGAAGGCTGATGGATTTGGAGAAGGCTTATGTTCTTAATGACTTCTTTGCCTTGGTCTTCACTGGCAAATGCTCTGACCACACCACCCAAGTCTTGGAAGGCAGATGTGAGAATGAAGACCCTAGGCGCACTGTAGGAGAGGATCTGGTTTGAGATCATCTTAAGAACTTGAACGTACACAAGTCCTTGGGACCTGATGAAATCCACCATTGGGTCCTGAAGTTGCTGGCAAATGAAGCTGCTAAGCCACTGTCCGTTGTATTTGAAAAATCATGGCAGTCAGATAAAGTCCAAAAGAGGGCCACAAGGATGATGAGGGGACTGAAGTATCTCCCATATGAAGACAGGCTGAGAAAGTTGTGACTGCTCAGCCTGGAGAAGAGAAGGATGCATGGAGACCTCCTAGCAGCCTTCCAGTGTCTGAAGGGGGCTACCTATTGCATTCCTAGATCCTGGGGATGGACTATTCATTAGGGACTGTAGTGATAGGACAAGGGGTAATGGGTTAAAACTTAAATAGGGGAAGTTTAGATTGGATATGAGGAAGAAATTCTTTACTGTAAGGGTAGTGAGGCACTGGAATGGGTTGTCCAGGGAAGCTGTGAATGCCCCATCCCTGATGGTGTTTAAGGCCAGGTTGGACAGAGCCTTGGTGTCAAGGGTTCAGCAGTAGCAGTCATTTTTCTCCTACTTGGTGGCTGGTGCAGCACTGTTTTTTTGATTTTGGGCCTGGGAACAGCACTGATAACAGCAGTGTTTTCAGTTACTGCTTGGTAATGTTTTGTCTGACCAAGGACTTTCTGAGTCTCATGCTCTGCCAGGGAGAAGGGGAAGCCGGGAGAAAGCAGAGACAGGACACCTGACCCAAACTGACCAAACAGGTATTCCATACCACAGCACATCATGCCCAGGATGTAAAAACAGAGAGCAGAGACCCAGAAGGGTGGGGGTACAGTGCTTGGTTGGGCTGGGTATACTCAGTGAGCTGTTGTATTCTCTTCCCTTTTTATTTCCTTTATAATTATTATTATTGGTGGCAGCAGTAGTGATTTGTGTTATTACCTTAGTTACTAAACTGTTCTTATCTCAACCTGTGGGAGCTGCATTCTTTTGATTCTCCTCACCATCTCCCTGAAACTGGGGGAAGAAAGAGGGGAGAGTGAGTGAGCAAAACTGTGTGAGGGCCTTAAACAGCGACACTTGGGCAGCTAGGTTTAGTTTGAGGTGCCCTTCTCCTTGGCAGGGGGATTGGAAGTAGATGATCTTAAGGTCCTTTACAACCCTAACTCTTCTATGATTCTATGATTTAAAGACAGACGACTTGATAAGAGATAATTTTACAAAGCCACAGGTCTAAAAATCTGGTTATTCTATTCTCCAGAGGCACAGTTGCAAAGGATCCTATTACTTTTGTAACTCTGGGGCTTGACATACCATATAGGATCCATATGAACATGCTTGAACTGAAGTCACAGAAAAACTAATTGCAATGCATTTAACTAGGTGTGTAGTTTTTGCAGTTTTATAAAATATAAATATGAGGAAGGCACAATATGGGATAACTACTTTTTACAATCTTTGATCACATTGTACTATTTCTTTGGAATATGTAATCTTGCCAAAAGGTAAAAGGACCATATGATCATCTAGGAGGCAGCATATGCAAATAAATATGGTAGCAAATACAAACATATGTTTAATCTTCCCACTTCGTCAATATAGAAAGCTTTAGAGTTCTTGTCCACACAAGCCAACAAATCTTTAGGCTTAAGCTGTGATTCTGCTACTCCCTTTCTCTTAGTTTCATAGCTGTATATCTCACCAAATGCTGTATAGCATTATCTGTTTTTAAATAACTTGGAGAAAAACTCCTACTGAGGGTAAAACTGGATGTATCCAGCTGAACTAAAAATTGTCTAGAAGTGCCTAAGAACATACTGAATTTGTTCACTGGGTTTTACATATTGTGCAGGTTCTATTTATACCAAAATTAGACAAAATTATTCACAGTTTTGACATCAGTCTTCTCAGTGGTCTACAGAGTGAAGCATTTAAAAATTGTACAGGAACAGCAGTTTTGATTTGGTTTTTGATTTTCCCCTCCTTAAAACTGAAATTATAGAACTAAAGACCGTAAAAACTATTAATTCAGCCAGTACAAACTTCTCTGTATCACAGGTGCTTATGTGATCCTCTAATGTGTTCTTTAATTTAATTAGGAGGCCGAATGCCTCCTGTTCAAGAAGTTGGACAGATTATTTACAGATATGAAGAGAAAAAAATCTTCCAGTAGTTAATTACACATACTGTTAGGTCAGTGTGCTTTTCTTTGATTGGAATATAGTTAAAGGTCCTGCTTCAAGACATTATTTTAGTATGCCTTTCCCCTCTAGATTAAAAAACCCTTTAGAAACATGTACTTTCTTTCTGTGAAGCTACTTACACAATGTAACAAAATCAATTCTCAGTTGTTGCCTTTTTAAGAGCAAGACACATTAAGTTTATTTGCTCATGGTACAGGACTTTCTACAGATTTTGAGTGTTTATGGCGCTTTCCTTAAATAGATTGAAATTTTCAGTTTAAAAATAAAGTGAGTTCTAATAAGAATGTTACAAAATTCATGTTACCTATGCCATGTATAATGAATTTGGATCTTTGGTCCTACTCCACTGTTCTTTTCAGGCATAATGTTAGACCTCACTCGCTGTGTCAGAGGAATGCTTCTTCTGTAAACCTGGTAAGCACTGGGTTGTTTTTCTTCCATTATTTCCTTTCAGAAACTGCAATTTCCATGAATGCCCTCTATTTGTTTCCCTGAGAGGAAGAGTCAGCCTCTGGGTTGAGTTCCTCTCTAACCATTGTTTAGATATCATTTGCATTTGCTCCCTTTCCACCTCATCTTCTTAAGAACAGAACTGGTGTCTACATTACCAAATGGTATGGAGCAAGACAAATGGATCTTTAGGGTTAAAGAGTTGGTGCTGAGTATACAAAATTTACACTATTGGGGTGTTTGCTTTACAGCAGTGTTGTCTGTGGTTCAAATGCCAATTAGCTTTTGCGGTACATCAGGAACACTCCTAATGCCTGCTGAGAGGCAACAGAAGAAAATTGAGTGTGAATGCCATGAGACCACTTACATAATGTTAAGTAGAGCATGGTACTGAGATAAGAAAATTTGCTTTGAAAATACACCGTTGATGTGAACTAGAATAAAAACGTAGACATTCCTTAATGTTTCTGGACTATCTTTCCTAATAATGTTACCCAGAATAACTCATTTTCATTAGTGCTTAAGCTTCTTTTGTCTCTACCTTCTATTTTAATAATGATTTTGATAATATAATTTTGGAAAAATTCAAAATTATACATTAATTGAAATTGAATTGAAAGCTGAAATCTTTCATTTGGAAAAATAATATGAAGTGATTAAATTTGTTCTTCACTTTTTTTTTGTTCTTAAATCAACCCATTACATTTAAATGGAAGAGATTTTGTGAATATTTTATTTAACCGCAGAAAGAAAAATTACATATAAAACCAACATTTGAGCAACCCTCCTTAGTAACAATTTCCTCTTCATTCAATACTATTTTAATATGAACTTATAACACAGATTTACGAGACATAAGAAATTCAGACATATACTAAAGTCACCTGGGTCAAGACGCAACAAACTCTAATCTTGCTTTCTTTAGCATAAGGAGTCTGAGGAAAAATAACTGGATGAGGAAGAATAAAGCAAGGAGAAGCTGTCAGTGAGCAAATAGAGTGAACAGAGTGAGTTGTATTTTACTTTAACAGTTCGTTAAGAGTTGCTCAGTTTGATGATGAACAATTATTCGTTTTTATAGCTATTGCAATGCAAAAATTTATTTGAAGACTTTTTTTTTACTGCATCTTGTATAGAAATAATGTTTTGTTTTATATAAAGTGCAGTTTTAATAACTATTCATTAAAATGTGATAGTAGGGAAGTGTCTAATATTTCTCTAGTGATCCTATTCATCTGCTCTCTGAGGACATAGAGAAATACCAGATTTTTAATTGCTGCTTAATATGCTTTTTCATGAAGAGTGGAATGTTTATACAGTTGGTTTTGGTTTTCTTTTTTACTAGCACAGTGTTGTGGTTTGAGGCCCCTCAAACAGTTCTCACTCCCCACTCTTTCTTCCCCAGTCCAGGGGAAATGGGAAGGAGAATCAAAAGAATGCAACTCCCACAGGTTGAGATAAGAACAG
>JASSUY010013760.1:0-11919 GCA_032466535.1 Forpus xanthops
CCCTGGCAGGGGGGTTGGAACTAGATGATCTTAAGGTCCTTTCCAACCCTAACTATTCTACGATTCTATGATTCTATGTATAATACATCTATGGGTCCTTTCATTTTAAGTACAGTACAGAGCACTATTATGATGTAACTTGAGGGGGAAAATAATTATCTTTCAGTTGTACAGAGTGGTTTAGGACAGGAAGGTGTAACATGAGCCCCTGCAAGCATAATTCAGCCCCAGGAGACTTGGGAGGAGGCTGTATCTTTCTATCAAGTTAGCCCACACAGTGCTCCAGTAGATAGTTTCACTTGGCATGTCATTTTTGATACTGCAAGTCTCTACAAAAATTCCAACAAACTGGTATAAAGGTTGAATTTAACTTGGATTTTTGCTTTCCGCAAGTTGTTTTCTCTCAAATGAGAGAAGAATGATATTCCCCGCTATGAAATTTGCTAGAAGTAGAGGCTGGTAAAAATCAAGGGCCAAAAACTGAGGTTATATTTAAACCAGCCATTCCACCACAATTTGCATTCCGGGAGACACCACATCTGACAGGAGCAATTTCACTTTCCCTCTCTCAACCACAAGCTGTAATTTTGTATTTATTTACCCTGCTGTAAAGTTCCAGTGGCAAGAAAGCAATACAGCTTGTCAGCTTCATACTTGAGGAGTGTTAGCATCAAACCCTTATCTGGGGTTTACTTCTTAACTAGTTTGTTCTCAAACTAAAGATCTTTCATTCTGTAGCAAAGTAACAGAATATTTTAGTCTTGTGAGCAGCCTGTTTGAGACAGGCGCTTGATTGCCATCATGTTGATGGGACTGATACTTTGGGATTATTCTTGCTGGCAGAAAAACAACCGAAAAATCCCACATTCTTTAACCAAGAGCAGAATTTCTTCTTTTGATTTATGCAGTATGACACACTACATATGTATGTGTGTAAGTGCAATATCTTACTGAGTCCATATACAGAGCCCTCAAAGAACAGCAGGTGCATACTTTTTTTCTGTGCAATTCTTTCTTCTGCAATAAATCACTCTTGACTTACTATCCCAGAAGTATTTTACTGCAGCAGCTTTTTAATGGAAGACTTTCTCTCTTGCTTTAGCAAGATCTCCTGTTGCCTCTGCGGTAAGAGAAATTCCTGCCAGAAACAGTCCATAAGACTTGAACTTCCAATTATCAAATTTTGTACCTGACAACATCAAGCATTGTATGAATGTATCAGAGTCACAAAAATCGAAGTTACCTGAAGCCAACCAAGCCATAAAAATTAATACTGGAGAAAAGGGATTGTATTTTTGTATGAGCCAACTATAGTTCTCACCAAAGCTATCTGAAAATATATTAAGAGGTGAGGTTTTTCACTCAACAACTCAATAGTGTGTAAAACAAACCTTTCAGCTCCAGCTTGTGGGTAAACTATTCTTTTATTATTGCCTGTTATCTCTTAGAAGTTAGTTTAAATTTGGATACTAGTTTGCAAGTACTAAAGCTTTTTTTAGTGTGCCTGGATAAGGGAGTAAGACACCCCACAAAGTTATTAGAGGTGCTGGATTCTTACCTAAAGTAGATAAAATCTTTAAGGAAGTATTTCTATTTTTCAGAATACCCATCCCACAGTTACACACTGAATAAGCTATAAAAGTTAACTAACAAACAGAACTTTCCCCTGTAACTGACTAAGGATAAAAATTAGAGCTCTCAACTAAAGCTGATCAGTACTTCTTAAACTGTTTCAGAAAAATGATGAAATGTAAGTGCCAGCACAGCATTTTAGCCAGCATTCTCTGAACTGCATCCAGATATATTTTTTTAAGTCAGTAAGAAGACATCTGTTGAATTTAATACACTTTGGAGTAGTTTCTGAGAGTCAATGCGAAAACCAGCGATAGAGTAATGAAAACAAACTACCAAAAAATTTGTGTAGTGGTGTACATGTGGCAATACTTTTTAATGCAAGACTGTGGCTTTTTCTATGGATAAATTAAGTTCTGTTATGATAGGTCAGTATAAGATTATTGCTATTGCAAGTAACTGTATTTCTTCCTGCTTTACAGAAAAACCTAACAAACAGGGCTGCTAATGAACTACGACTGCAAATCAGAGCCACACAGAACCTTTAAAGTATTAGTTTTATAACACAGAACTCTGATAATATAATTCCTGAGCATGATTCTCGCCTCACCAGTCAAGCATCACTGGAAGGTGACAGGATGGCTTAGCAGCAGCTGCACACCCCTGTGTCTCCTACAGGACTCTAGGTTTGGGATCAGCAATGTGTGTGGAGAACGGACAAAAAAGTAGGCAGCATGTATATTGTCCACTACCACTAAAGAAGTTGTCCCTAAGTCACTTTTTTGTGATAGGGAAGTCACCTGAAGAAGGCAGTAAGGGAACTTTAGCAGTGCAGGCAAAGGTTCATAAGGATACAGGAGTTTTTGAACACTAAAGTTTCACATTGGGCCTGCTCAAGGCCAAGTCCAAACAAGGAGAATAAGCAGGCAGGGAGTCTTATATTTATGCTAGTCCCTTCAGGTAATTATTTAATGTTACAGACATCAGTGAAATGTGAAAATTACAGTTTATATAGCAGAACACAAACCACTTGGCTGACAAGGCACCAAAACCACTCCATAAACGTGTCAGGAGCGTACTCCACAAACATATTAAGACTTTATTTCATAAATGTGTCAAGTCTTTTATCTTATTCTCTCTGAAAAAAAAAATAAAACCAAGGATTCTGGTCAATCTAGCCAAGAAGCAGTTACCATTTTGAAGACTGTGTCTTATAGCACATCCAAAGGCTAGTGTGGACATGGCACTTCAGTGCTGTGTATCTGGAGGAGAAAGAGGGCAAGTTTAATTCCCTGGTTTAAGGGACTGTTCCCAACTGAGGAAGAAGTAAGGACTATGAGGATGGATCTGGTTTCATCTCCTGTGTAACTTGCAAAACGGAGAAGCAAAGCAAAGAATGTAGGATCAGATGCTAGTTTTCTACTGAAAATGAAACTTTTGAGGACGCCTACATTTTAAAACTTGATTGAGGTTCATTTAACAAAAGAAATTGTGTCTCTTCAGTGAAGACAGATCTCCACATAACACTACAAGCACTTGTGATAACATTGAAATATCTTGAATCCTAGTACTGTAATTGAAGTGCTGTGACTGCTGGTCAAGAGAGCTATGGCATGCTATGGAACTTTTTAACTTATTTTTTGCCTTAAATGCCATTCAAGAACACAACAGAAGTGACATACTTTTCAGGCTATGTACAGTAATGAACAAAATAGTTAGGAAAAAACCCTCCAAACAAATAAAGGAATACAACTTTTCCACAATTAAAGGAAGATGGATGAAAGAATAATCTTTCAAACTGAGTGATCAAATATCACTATCAGATTCATCCATTTAGTAAAGCAGGTAGATTCTAAATGTAAAGATTTCAGCTCTGGATGTCTAGACAATACCCGATAGAAGAAAACCTGCAAGAAAATGATGGCTACTTTCTACAGAGACATTTCAAAAGATAGAGACTGCCTTTGGAATATAGCTGTTTACTGCCTATAATTCTAGATAAATGCTCAGCAAGCGCCAGCTTTCTCCATGGTGGGTGAAGCCACTTATTAGTTCTTTAAAATCAAGCCACCCTTGCATATTCAGTAATCAGCACACCCACAGAGTACTAGTCATCTTCTAAAACATCCCTGGGGATGGCTGCATAGGGTAGCTTCTTTACCCATAGTGTCAAAATTTACCATCATTTTACATAAGGAAGCTGCTCTCTGGGCACTCCTTTCCAGCAAAATCCATGCATTTTGCAAGACAACTACTCCAATTTTCCAGCTCATCTCACTGCTCTTCTTCACCAATCCCATGAAAGAAGCATTATCTTGATAACTTTTTTTCCAAGACTTAAAGTAGAGCTAACAATGCTGGAAAAAATGCATCTGGGACAAAGGCAGGATACAGAAAATATTATTCCCATATTGTTCTACGCACTTACCAGGACACAGCAAGAACTTAGGTTGGAAGAGACCTTAAGAAAATTTCTTCACCAAAAGGGTGGGCAGGCATTGGAAGTATTTAAAAACCATGTAGATGAGGCCCTTAGCAACATGGTTTAGTGATGGATTTGGCAGTCGTGGAGTAACCATTGGGCTTGAGGACCTTAAAGGTCTTTTCCAACCTAGTTGACTCTATGATCATTGAATCTAGCCATAATATAGCACTACCTTCAGCAATAAACAGTGTCCTTAAGTACTATGTCCACATATCTTTTAAATACCTCCAGGGATGATAACTCAACCTTCTTTCAGTGAAGAATTTTTTCCTAATGTCCAATTTAGACATCCCCTAGCTCAACTTAAGAGATGTTTTTTTGTATTCTATAACTTGTTACATGGAAGAGACCAACATTCATCTTGCTACAACCTCCTTTCAGGTACATAACAAAAAAGGCAGCTGATTTCAGACCACAACATAAACATTCAAGTCATTTAAACGCTTCAGTGTATAGGATTATACAACATGTACAAGGGGGCCATGTTCTCTCATGCTAGAGAAAAGGAAACAAAACAAGATTCTTTACTCACAAACCACAGGAAGAAGTTCCCAGGATATGCTGAGCCAGGAGACTTTCAACATAAAACACAGGGAACAGTAACACTGTTACAGCAAAAGCACCATCAGGGACTATTTGGATCAGCTGCCTACCCCGTTAACCTAATAATGTCCATTCCTAAGAGGAAAATCCTGGTGCTAATAAACTCCCTGACAAACTCACTTGGATTTAAAGCCCAGAATTAAACAGGGGCACCTGACCTGAAGCTCACTGAAGTCAAGGGCTCCTGCTGCTGGCATTGAGATGCTCACTGTCAATCTCTGTGCTCAGCTCTGCTCAGGAATAACATTATTGTGACTATAACAGCAGCAAAGCTGTTTGTACACTTTGCCTGTCCCCTGCTGGGCAGAAAGCGTAAATGCAAAACAATAAGCAGGTATTTGCCACTTAAGATAGCCAATGGGTCAGATCTAAGGATGAAGAAGGGCAGCTCCCACCTGTTGTCATAGCACATAGCAGCCATATTCCTAGCTCAGGGCCTCACCACTGCTACGGCAGCAGCAGATAGACGGGGAAGGATGGGATGGGATGCTTGATGACAGCTGCCAGGGAGGAAAGAAGAAACACCTTCCTCTCTGGGGCCTCTATCACAAAGCCTGTGGGCCCCCTCCAGTTCAGATGGGATTGATTATTTAAGGCTACTCATCTTTGCAGTAAGGGAGCTAGGTATCAAACTTCTCTTAGAGCTCCAAATGCATTTAAACTCAGTAAGTCTGGCACAAAGGTTGACAGGGTAAGAAGTGAAGAGGGGCTGTAGGTTATGATTTTTGAAAATTACTTTTAAACTGAGTCATTCCCCTGTGATAATTCTTTAAAGTCACACTGTGTATTCAAATAGGGGTATAAGCCAGGAAAACCTGCAGCGTACAATCCTCTCTCTGTAGGCACCCAGCAGTGCTAAGAGCAGGATGGAGGCAGGAGTATCTGCAGCCTCTCAAGAATGTCTTCTGCTCTTTTAATAGTTCTCCTTGGGAGGGTGTGGAGGTTTGTATCATGTATCATTCTCCTGTTGCTGAATCAAAAATAGTGCAATGATTCATTTGTTACAGGCAATGAGACAGTCACCAGCCACACCAAGCACACGTCCCACCACCTGCTCTAGTCCAGTTTACCCAAGGGCTCCTTCACACAAGGGTCCTCTCAACTCGAGCAGCAATTTTGTTTGACCAAGGTCTGCAGTGCTGATTAAATCCCACTTTCTGCTGCAGTACAGGCTTTCAGCAGGTTGACAGATTATGTCCTTTGATCAAAAAAGTCCACTGAAATAGGAGGGATTTTTTTCTGCTGCACTCCAGGAGCCTTGTATCAGGGCTGTTGGGTTTGAGAAGTCCACTTTATAACTGGGAAGCTGGCCCTGGATGAATGCAGTGTCACATAGGCACATGCACTGCAAAGAGCATTGACTCTGCCTACTTTTAGCAGCAGAGAGAGAAACATCAGAGACAGAAAGCTGTAATCAGGGAGCCTAAAATGCAGTGATTTTGAACCTTCTTCTCTCCTGAACCCTAACCTGAAGAGCTAAACCATTTTCCCTTCCACAGGGACCTGCAGAATGAACAAGAAATAATCTGTGGTAGTTTATTAATATCCCTTTCCTAGGAATAGGTATTTCCTTGTTCTGCACAAGGAATCCCTGTGAAAGTTGCAAGCTTGGCAATTTCACAATAGATATTGGGCTTCCAATATCTATTTTATTTTTGTATTTTATTTCCCAAAGCATTCTTGTGCTTTATCTCAAATCAAAACAATCTGTGGTAGCAGACCTACAATAATTACCTTTAGGAGTGACTAATATACAAAAAAAGAGTGGAAGAGGAAGGAAAACATTAAGAAACTTCCATTTTCCAGAAACTACTATTCATTAGATTGATATTATTAACTATTAATAAATAGCTAACCACTAGAATCAGTTGCCACACAGCCTCCTAACACTACTTCCAACAGGGCTGTGCCTTGTTTGTACCTTGCTCAACATGCAGCAGTATTTACCCACTGGATTGAGCAATGCAAATCATGCCCAGCCTACAGTCTCGCCTTACAGGGCAGACTGAATTTTGACATTAACCCCACTGCTAATCTATGCTAGCACGTAAACCTTGGCCTTGTTAAAGACTTTTATACCAGCCTCTCATATCTGCTTTTTAGGTCTCTGATCTCTTACCTCACCATCATCACACCTCTACTGGTACAAAGGGCTTCAAAAGAAAATATTTCTTGAGTTTGTCTTCCCACTGTGTCACTTGTGGACTTAAATGTTGAGTTTTTTTGTCCCTCACCTTCTTTTTCGTTAATAGGCAGCCTCTTGAGTTCACTTCTGGTTTGTATCTATTTTACAGGGACATTGTCCTATTGAAGTACCCTGCTATAATATTGTACTTATCACGTGCTTTGGGAGATAAAGAGACAAGGTCAAACCTTGTTATACTCTATATTGTATATATATGCCACTTGATTTCATTATCAAATGCAACATGAAACTGATACTCTCTGTTGCTGTGTTCTCACCAGCAGCCACGACAAGTATTTTAAACTGTGGCATATAACTTATGTGTTCTCCAGTCTCTATTTCTGATTATAAGTTCTGTGATCCTTCTGTCCATCCAAACAGCTTAACAAATTCCCTTTTTAATGTACTAAACAGTGTGGATTGAGTATAAACTGATAATGGCCTCCAGACTCTGAAGCACATGGAAGCAATTCCCATGGCCACAGCCGGTTACACCAGACCTAAACTCAGCAATGGGCCACTACAAAGCCTACAGTTTCCCACTTTTTGTGTCCACATCCTCTCCTCAGTCAGGCTGCCAAGCAAGTAGCCTCCTACTTCCCTCACACTGGTTTCTGTGCAGAGCACATGTGGAGAGGTACCGGCAGTGGAAGTGGCAGCACCCTCCCCTAGCTGTTTGGCAGGATCCGAGCTGCGACACCACCAACCAAAAAAGCAGACATAGGCTTAGAAAGAAAGTTCAAAAGCCCACTCACTTTGGACTTCAACTGTGGAAAATGCAGTGCTTGCTCATTGCTAAGAATGAGGACTTTTCTACATCAAATGATAGCGCTGACGTCTTCTTCAGAACCTTCCTACAGAGAATGGGGGCGACCAGCACAAGTACCACTTTAAGACAATTTCAGATATTTGCATTTCCAAATACTTTGTAAATGACAAAATAAAAGGATCCTCACAAAGAAGCAATATCCCTAGGACAAAATAAATACACTTACTCTTCCTTGCTCTGCTCCCGAAATGCTTCTGAATATTTTAAATGGTGAAAGGACAGAGGGATTTAAAATTACAAGAATCCTGAGATTCAAAATCATCAACACTTTGACTGAAATAATTCACCATAGTGACTTTAATAGTACAAATCCTGCCTTCCTCATAATATTATGATGCCTATTTATTGTAAGACTGCAGAAAATTGGGCAGATACTTGCAAAAGAAGTAACAAAAGGTGGTCCTGAAAGCAGCCCAGAGAATACAAGCTGTTTCCTCCAGTCTTTCCCCTCCATGTCACAGTTAACAAATGGAATTTTCTACCTTTCTGTTGCACAGATTTCCCTTAGGGAAAAAGAGGCTTGCATCAGTTCCTGAAAATAGCTGCATGGTAGTGCTCCAGAAACTGCTTCACATTTGGGTCAAATCTTGAAAAGAGCTTTAAAAAGCTACCAGAGCTGAAAAGGTTTTATGTGAGAACCTCAAGCTATGTCTTACACATCAAAATAGGGCACTAAAATGACTAGAGCCAATGCTTTCAAGTCACTGGAAAGCTAACTCTAATATTTTGTCTATGACTCTAATAAGAATAGAGCAGTGGTATTGTGACAAGTGATTGAGAACAATGAACTTTCAACGGGATAAAGGTTAGACACCTTTAGGTTAGGCAAATAGCCCTACTGTAAGTGCCTCTCTGACAGGCAGTGGGAGATGGAACAGAAGCACTAAAAGTGAAATCTGGAAAAGAATGTGACAGTTAGACTCAATCTTACAGAAGAAGTTTAATCATCAAAGGCATTTAATTATTCCCTATTATATTAAAAAAGGGGGTTTATGATTACAAATGTAAAATAGGCTTTTCCAAATTTTCTTTGCTGTTTGTTAATGGTAGTTTGACTGTCTTTTCATTGTGAAGCATCAGTCAGAGCTGTTCACAGAATACTATTGGTGTATTGGGAATCTGAAATCTGAACAGGCATATATTCTTTTAACTCACAGTCTGATAATGCTGATACAGGTCTTCATAAACTGAAATATATAAATACTGAAAATAGAACTACTATTTTATCATTTTAAAACAACCTTTGATTTTATCCAAACATTTTTTCATTTTATTATAGATGCCTGAAAATTTTCCATAGTCAATACGTAAGTTTTGTCACACTTTTGAATGAGTCTGACATATTGTTACATTGACAAGGCATTCAAATACTTGCCATATTATTGCTAACACAAACCATTTAGGTGTCTGCTGTGAACTATGCAACATACAAGAACTCGATACTAGAAGCTCCTTAAATAAGTTGAAAGTAACTTGGTGCCTCTCTGCACAGCTTGTAACCATGTGTTGGATCAAACCTGCAATGCTTATTTAGGTTTTATTTGGAAAACGTTACTTTTTTTCACTTAACTGGCAGTTTGCTCTGTTAATAGCACATTGCAGTTAATACTGCTACTATCTCCTAATAACCCGGCATAGAAATAAAATTGCTGATGTTACTAATATCCCCAGATAGTGGATTTGAAAGAGTATGTAAAGGGGAATCACTCCTGTTGTCACTGTGGAACTGAGGGGGTGAACATGGCTCTCTCACTGTTGCTGGTAAACACCAGATCTTAAATTCTGCTAAAACCCAAGACTGGCTGGGCAGGGAGGTCAGGATGCAAATGGAAAGGGAATAGTTTCCTCAGCAGGTGTACGTTTGGTGACAAAGCATCCCGGAAGTGACCACACTGTCTCACACATCTCTCCCTAAGCACAGGAACCTGCACTTCTTTTACAAAAGGAAAGGAGTGAAAGGTTTTGCCTACTGCATGCAGATAGAATTTCAGCATTCAGCACTGCCCTTTAATTTAAAGTATCTTTGTCTGTTCCCTAATTATCTAACAGTATTCACTCTGACCTAAGGGAGAGGTTAATTTTTTTTATTGAGATGCTAATGCCATGTGGCTCTATATGTATGTGTGTGTGAAGCTGCTTCTCTTCTTTTAGAAATCACAATACAGATTTTTTCCTATTTATAATTAATGTCAGTTGTTTTATTAACCGCTACTTTTTCTAAAGGCAAAGCATTGCTTACCATCATAAATGTACAGTCCAAAAAGGTATTCCTGAAAGTTTTCTTTTGGACGTGTAAAGGGTTATAATATAAACAAAAGCAGATATTCAACTACATTTCATATTGCATGTGACAGGAGTGGCTCCATACAATATGGATGAAGCAAATCTGGCAGTTAACTTCTTCGAGACATGAAGAGCATAAAACATAGACATTTCCAGACCTGGTCTTGTATCATACATAGCATTGCCTGACCCTTTTGTAATCATTAAAATCCAGCCTACTTAATTAATTATTCATATTTTATTTTGCTATATTGTTTAAGTTAGAAAAAAAACAGTTAAAAACTACTGACTTGAGGACACGGCAAGACCCTAAGTGTTGCAAACTCTGAGGATAAATATACATTTATTTTTTGAGAAAGTATGTCGTTACCTGCAGACGAATCAATGTAAAATGATCGTGCAATTAAACACAACAGTCTCAACTGAAATTTAAAGCTGCAGACCGTGTTTACCCTAATCTCAGTGCTGCTTGAAATCTCTCACACTTAAAAAAATAGAATTAGCTTTAGATTTATCCCACAATAAATAACACCATAACATACCTTGTGCTACCAACCTGAATTTAAAAAAAAGTAAGAGGCCACCTCAGTGTTTTGAGTTTATGGGATCTTTCAGACACAAAGCCCTAACAGAGTTTCCCAGTCAAAAGGCATCAGGAAGGCTCATCACTTATGGTAAACTTGGGCTTTAGCTTGACAGACCTCTTCCTTATCGTGCCTTTAGGGGAAAACGGCATGGTATCCATAATGCTCTTGTCCTCCTCCAGCTGCCTAGCAGTGCACGAAGGAGTGGGCACTTTCACTGTGTTGCCAAATTTAGAATAGTCCACAGAGTATCGCCCATCTTCTTCTGCCACAATGGGCACAAACCTTTGACCCCAGAGAATTTCATCTGCCAGGTAGGAGGTTCTTGCTTGAGTGGTGATGCCAGTGGTCTCCACCACCCCTTCCAAGATGACGATGATCTCCAGGTCCTCATGGTGGTGAAGGTTTACAGGGGAGATGTCGTAGAGGGGACTGTTCTTGTCTATCACGTGGTAGATAATGAGCGGGGAGACGAGGAAGATGCTGTTGCCCCCCACTGGGTTCTCCATCTGGATGTCTATCTGGTTGAGGGGCACCACTTCCCCCTCCAGGCTGGTGGTCTTCTTCACCACCTGCATGCGGATGGTGGCGCTGATGATCATGCTCTTCCGGAGGTCCCCCACCCGCAGCATGAAGCAGAGCTTGCCCTCCCGCAGCGCGATGACCGCGTGCTTGCTGAAGATGAGGGTCTCAGCTCGGCGGTGGGCTTGTGAGGTCTTCATGAAGATGCAGCCCAGCATGATGGCGTTGATCACCAGCCCCACAATGTTCTGCACGATCAGCACCAGGATGGCGGCGGGACACTCCTCTGTCACCATGCGTCCTCCAAAGCCAATCGTCACCTGCACCTCGATGGAGAAGAGGAAGGCAGAGGTGAAGGAGTGGATGCTGGTCACGCAGGGAACAAAGCTGGCCGGGGCCCCTTCTACCCCCTCTCTGGGGTCACGCTGCAGCCGAGTGCTGTGATCAAGGTCTCCGTGGGCGAAAGCGATGAGCCACCACACCATGCCGAAGAGCAACCAGCTGCAGAGGAAGGACATGGTGAAGATGAGCAGCGTGTGATGCCACTTGAGGTCTACCAGGGTGGTGAAGACGTCCTGGAGAAAGCGTCCCTGCTCCCTGATGTTTTTATGGGCCACGTTGCAGGCACCGTTCTTGCCCACAAAACGCGCCCGACGCTCCCGTGCGCGATACCGGGCATGTTCCGGTACATCCTCCGCCAGCCGGGTCAGCACGTACTCCTCGGGGATGATCCCTTTCCTCGACAGCATGGCTGCCCGCCGCCGCCGCCGCTCAGCACCGCCCCATGCACCGCCGGGGGTGGGAGGGAAGGCACGGCGGGGGACGACCGCACCACGGGGCCGAGCGGGCGCACGGC